>JAJLTN010000433.1:0-205187 GCA_030568215.1 Lipomyces kockii | reverse complement strand
AAGTGCTAAATTGTCAAAGGTGAAAATTTGTAAGTCAAATTTCATAAGGGTTAGGGTGTCTGTTTTAGGCAGGTGCCACCGTTACGATACGCAAAAAAAAGGGTGCTAAATCCCTCTAATTGTCCGGTTGATAGTTAACGTACATCCGCAGATAAGGGTGAGTCTACGTGCATCACATTGACTTACGCAGTGTATCATTTTGATGCATTACAAAATTGGCGTAAAATTGACTAGCCAAGCACGTCAACTCATTTAGCCAGAA
The DNA here is from genome assembly GCA_030568215.1 of Lipomyces kockii. Classification (NCBI taxonomy): domain Eukaryota; kingdom Fungi; phylum Ascomycota; class Lipomycetes; order Lipomycetales; family Lipomycetaceae; genus Lipomyces; species Lipomyces kockii. The sequence goes on along the minus strand of JAJLTN010000433.1, from coordinate 204,925 downwards.
TGATGGACCAAGTCCACTTTTCATGGTCTACTGAGTACGTCACAATGACCCAAACACAGTGCTAAATGTGTCTTTGTAGGGAATATCTACGTGGTGTGCTGCAATGGACACTTAAGTATAATTTGAACATGGAGTTTTTAGTGTTGAGAATGTATAACTATATTTGAACACACATAAACACATACAAACTACAGGCTCCTAAGGCCTCTGTATATACTTGACGCATTGCCTTCTGGAACCTTCTAGACATACAATTGGAATCTTCCAGATATTCCATGAATACTCAATTGCGTCTGTTGTTAGATGATCGCTGGGATGGAGGACAAAATCGTTGAAGCGCTGTCTAAAAACCCCATGCTCAAACTGTACTTAATGTCCATTGCGACACTCTTCGTAAGTGTTTGTAAGGGGGGCTTAGGGAGACTAACTACCAAAATAGCTGTACTGCTGGAATTACTGTATGAATAACTCGACAGCGCATACATCGACGTCAGGTACCCTGAGCACCCTTCCTCTTTTACTTCTTGAGTAGCGTCAATAAGAACCTCTATGATGTGATGACTAACCCTACAGTCACGTATCCTCTTAGTGAGGCTGAATAAGTGTTCGTTCGTAGTTATTCCAATAAATTTAGAGTGCTTCTTCGCGATCAAGTCTCTTTGTCTCGGTTATCAAAGTACGTCCAGGTGCACACTATGTGTACTCCACTTTCTGTACGAAAAATTCTTACCTAAGAATTTTTGTTGATTTCCGGTTGGGAGTTTATTCTAGATCACTAATAAAAATCGATGGTCTCTAATAGAAAAATTGCTGGTCACTAAAGCTCTTGGAAGCGTAACTAATGACGAGTAAATGGAAGGTGATTGTTTTCAATGCTCTCCCATAAGGGCCGCCCTCTAGGGAATTACCCTAACCTGTGCCAGGGTGCCCGGTCCAGCACAGTAGAGAGGATCGACAGTTTATTTTGGGGACGCAAATTCAGATTGTGCCCCTTCCAGATGTCCCGAAAGCCCGAGACGACGCAAATAGGATGGATGACCACGGGGAACTCGGGAAGTGCTTTCCAAGCGCGAAGCGCAATGAAGGAGTCTGGGTTCCTCATTCTGATTTCTAGATACAGCGCCACTAACTATAAAGAACGGCGTCCATCTGAAGAAAAGAAGGGTGATGTTGAGAAGGCGCTACCGACCGCAGGTTCGACGAAAGTTTGAGTATGTTCCAGCAGTGTTTCGGGAGTGATTACCTTTCATCGTATGTGCAAGGTTCCAAAACATCGCTCCGAAATTGATCAGACCAGGTCACTCCGTTCGCAACCAACGGCCCATATGGCCGTTGTAACTGCTGATCACGGAGCTCCCGTTCGGTCGCTGCAACTGACGCTTCTGCCTCTTGGTGTGCCGCAAAGCGCTGAGACTGACGGCTCTCACGGGAACGCGGACCTTCTCCAATCGACATTGCCAAACCCAGACGGCATGGCCAGGCCCATACCCTCCAGGATATGGCACGCCGTAGGCTTTCGTATTCAGAAAGTTCACATGCAGGAAGCATAGACGTATTAATGGCAATGCATGACAGTGAGCGTCAAACAGACTGTCGAGCATATTTATGCAAGGAATATACTATGGATGGACGACAACTATAATGAACTATCGCGAGCGTCGCCGTCATGAAGCTCTCCCACAGCAAATCCCAGTCTCCCTAACTTATCTAGACCACGCTATATTCCAATTGTATGTCTAGAAGGTTCCAGAAGACAACGTCCCAAGTATATATAGAGGTCATAGGAACGTGGTCTGAATCCAGCAGCCATTCACAGATACGATGTCAGGTTCTCAGTTGCGGTCTAATGGACCTAGAGCCCCGTCTCCGTTTTCTTTCCCTTTCCCGAGTGGATTATTGCGAACAAATCTGTGCTTCATTTCGGCTGCCATCGCTAGAATCTTTGGTTCATTGTCCTTCAGGCAGACTCTTGTTCAAATGCTGCAGTGGTCCGGGACAGACGCAATAAAACATTAATCCGATGGTTGGCCTCCTTTCTTTATAATGGATTCATCTGTCTAAGTCCAGGTCATACCATTGTCTTCATTGATTAATGGCACTTGAGACTAGGGCTGTTGCCGTTTGCCGATATAGACGATATTGACGATACGATATCGGCATTCCTAACGTCTGACGATTGCCATTTGACGATATTTATCGTCGGGCCCCTGGTTCGCCGATACTATATCGGCAGAAACGTCACGATATCGGCAAATCGGCGGAATAACTATGTAACTTTTTCAGGATCGATCATTACACCTGGATATCTATACACAATTGTGGTTGTGGTGCCTACGCAATCATACAACTACTCATTTATCGTAGATGTTTCCCATGAGCATCAACAGTCGAATGGTGTTGGTCATGGAGTGCCTCAGAACACCGAGCAAGTCTCTCCCCGCACTACACAACCTTTCCACTGCGACCTCAGAACTTGATGAGTACGCCACCAATCACAAAGCCAGTTTGGATATTTTGTGTCATTAACACTGACCACCGGACTGTCCAAGTACATGTCAATATCTGAGATAGGGATACTAGTCTGATCTCGTGGCTGCAGCCTTTGCAGCATCCCAGACTCGACATCACTATCCTCGATTCTGTCTGCGGCAGAAGCTTGTCCAGCTGCAATTGGCAACCCCAGCCTCGCAACAGCAATGGGTACTGTTGATGCAGATTCTGGCTGTGGCTTGTAGAATCAGTCCACCAGAATCATTTCTCTTAGTTCCTCCAAGGTCAGATTGCCATTTACTGAGGATCTGGGACAAGAGCAGTCAGTATAGTACATATCAGGGTCGACTCCGTCTTCGGGTGCTTCGTCATCACTGCCATTGTTGAGGACTCTGTAGTCGAGGCGCTTATGTTGTCATCCTCAAAGGGAGGCATTGTGACAAGACGACAAGGGTGTTAATTGCTTAAGTCAGCATTTGCGATCATAGTACTACGGATGTCGTGCTCAAAAATTCGTGTTCACGTATCAAAACTACTAGACATTTAATTATCGTACCATAATTATCGTACCGTCAAGCTTCTAACGTCGGCCGATACGATAGACGATAATTATCGGCAGACCTATACTTCGACGATGCCGATTTGCCCAAACGTTGCCGATCGTATCGCCAACAGCCCTACTTGAGACCGATATGCTACCATCCTTTGCGCCCATACTCTTCTGATTTTGAGGACATTTGCTGTTGCCAGGCAGTCGAGTCCGATGCTGTGACAGATGCCATGGACGTCGTCTATCTCTGCGGATGGCTGTTGTTTTCTTAACATAATTCCGTGAGGATGTCGCTATTCTGTTAGTCGGCGGGGCACGTAGCCGTCGAATTCAATGCACCTTGGTATCATATATTTCTTTTCAGGGAGGGTAGTGGTTGGAATGCTTTGCCGCGTTGACTAGGCACAGATCATAAATTATGCGGTGCGGCTCAGGGTCAGGGCATTTCCTGTCGAAATGCTATTATTGCGGCGAAAGTTTTGACCCTTCGAATCGCGAATATCAACAAGCCTAGCGCGCGTCATTCTCCTTGCACTCTGGTTTCTGGCTTCCTCGATTAGCTAGGGTTTTAAGCAACTGATGTTTACTTTTGAATTTGAGATTGGTAGGTTTATTTAGTTTGGTGACTGTGGCTCGGCGATTATGAAAACAGTCGACGCGTCGACTATTCAAACATTCGGGAAGACTTGTGACAGTCATGCTAATATCAAGACTAGGCAATACTTGGGCGCAATTTAAATACAACTAGAGGGTACCGTCAGGGAAGAGACACTAGTATGAGCGTGACGAGTATACATAGTTTCAGCACTATTTCCAGGCTATAGCACGAAACAGTGAATATTACCATCTCATCACTGCAATTGTTATGCTTGCACCAGCGAGAAAAAACTAGTTAAAATGAAGAAATTCATCGTCGAAAGCGTTGCTCATGTAAGTTGCACTTCCAGAACTTTGGGATAAATGATTTTTCTAAGCAATGACTAACTTGGGAATAGACCAATAATGTGTCGATATTTTACTACGTCTCATTCTACCCGTATACCAAAAAAGGCGATCCCCAGATATTCATGACTATTGGAGATACTTATGTATGCTTGATTGAAGCTTTACAGAGTCAAGTCTGCGGCAGGTTAATGCTACTTAGGTTGTAATTGCCGCTTGCGGGGCAGATCCAACAGGTCAGGATAAAAGCATAGAAATTATCGCCACGTACGCCGACGAAAATGTATATATATACATATACTGTGCTAATTATAATTTACGGATAAACACTAACGTGGTTCAGCCCCAGGAAAGCCTCTGTTCGGCGTGTTGGACATATGACACCAACACCCGGCGTCCCTTGATTGCCGTCGGCGGTAAAAGCGGTGTCGTCAAAATTATTGACTGCGCATCCGGCAAACTTTTACGGGCACTTAAAGGTCATGGAGACGAAATTCTCGATTTACATACTTGTCCCACGCACCCGCATATCATCGCGTCATCGTCCGGAGACCATACGATTAGAGTGTGGAATCTCGATCCAGAGTATAAGGATCAACCTTGTGCCATAATATGCGCTGGCGGAGGGCACCGCGAGCAGGTTCTCACAGTTGTATGGTTGATTGTTACACGTAATGCGCCGTACGTTGGCTAACGCTGGTCAGGGCTTCCATGACTCCGGCCGCTTTCTCGTTTCAGGCGGAATGGACAACCAAGTCCACCTATGGGCCCTGCCCGATCTCTCCACCATCCCAATGCACAAAGATGACCCGATAGTCCTGCACTGGTCACACTTCTCCACCAATTCTCTCCACTCAAACTACGTCGACAGCGTCGCCTTTTACGGCGATCTCATCCTCTCCAAAGCTGCGAAGGAAAACAAAATTGTTCTATGGCGCATCGACGGCTTCAAGTCCGAAATGGCAGATATCTTGTCCCAAGATAATGCGCCGACAAACCACGACAAACAGCGGGAAACTATGTCAGCCTTTGGTCCTGGGTTTACGCGGCTGATGCAGTTTAGTACACCAAATACAGCGCCGTGGTATATGCGTTTCGGGAAGCTTACCGGTGCTGACACACCGTTATTAGCGATGGGGAATGATTCTGCGAGGGTGTATATTTTTGATTTAAAAAGCTATGAGTTGCAGAAGGATGCTACTCGCACTGCGACGGCTGACCGAAACGATGACGACGTGGAGACTGGGAGTACGAAAAGTACAGAGAACACTGGGACTGAAAATGCGCAGGATGCCAACCGGTTCATTTCCGACTCGCAGGAGAAGAAGCGGAGACCTGTGGATTTCGGCTGGTCGGCTGCTAAGGAACTTGCGCGACGGAATAAACGCAAATTCCGACACCGTGACAAAATTAGACGGATGGCAGCGACGATCCGGAATGGGGCTGCGTCGTACATGAGCGAGGACGAAAGTGTCGGGACCAATGAGGACGAGGACGACGGACATGAGCATTACTTGGAGGCAAATTCCAATGTCGGCGATAGCGCTGACGATGACGAATTGAGGGAATCCCTCTACGGTCAAGAAGTCAAAACTGACGATGACCAGAATGGCGACGCGGAGGACGAAGACGACGAAGTTTATGACGATGCACCAGATGACTATGGACTTTCGAAATCTGCATCAGGCCTCTCGAATAAAGAATCAATGCAAGACATTCAGATCGTCCAAGTTAGCGATGAGGATTCCTCCGACGTAGACGGGGAAAACGCTGAAGAAGCCGACGAGGATGACCAAAGTCCTGCCGGAGGGGCCGGCTTGCAAGGCAATACAATGGCTCAGAATCAAAGTATTATTTCGAATACAGATGGTGGCGTTATAGAGCTCTCTTCCGACAGCGTCGACGAGGAGGAAACTGCTTCCCACCCAAAGATCAGGGCGGGACTCGTTGTTCCAGACAGTGTAGAACCAGACGACGACGAAGATGAACCCGATGACGAGGTGGAGGAGGAGAATGAAAATGATTCTGAAGATGAAGATGCAGATGTCGCCAAATCGAACACAACAATGCAGCGCACAGTTACGGAGACATCCATGGTAAGTGTTTGGAAGATCCTATCTCATGAGTGCTATGTATCTGATGATGAGAAGAAACATTCTGCGTCGACAGAAACTATTAACGAGGCGAATCTGAAAGCACTGTCTGCTCGGAGAAGTGTGTCGAAGACTCGTGATAAATCAGCGACTCAGCAGAACGGCAGTATCAAAGGCATGCGAGTTAAGGAAGCGAAACGATCAGGTTTATCAGTAGGTGAGCAGAAGGCTGACCCGCTCACCTTGCCCTCATCTCAACAAAAAGCACTGTCGATTGCATCTGGCTCTTCGACTCCTGCGCTCAAGGGAGACGGAACGAGTGCGATTGCGGATCCTTTCCAATCGGTACGGCCACATGTTATGCTTGACATACCTCGTTCGCGTCGGTTGGTTCGGCATCTGGCGTTTAGTCCACACGGTGAGTATCTTGTTGCAGTGGGTGATGGCGGAGTGATATGTGTATGGAGAATGCAATAACGATTGCTGTACGACAATGTGACCTATATATTTGGAACTTATTATAAGAATTTGTACAGTAGTTTGCAACAATAGTATTGTTTGCATAGAGATGTATTTCTATTTTTCGTGTGTTACTTTCAAGCACTCAATTTACATTATATTCAAAATTACAACAGCATAAATAACCAACCGGAGGAATATAACGGACGGAATGACTTTTATTTTTGGGAGGTCTACACGCTACTATCGCACACATGATCTACCTAGGTAGTAGGTACTGAACGAGTGACTGTGGAGAACGGTACGCCGCCGACTGAAGCACAGAGAAGATGAAGGGAACCTTGAATTCAAGCCTGGTTGCGAGTCGATTAGCATCCGTTCAAAGTCAAAGTTTGGGAACAATTACCGCTTCCTCTCCTGTTTCTGCAGAAACCTTGTCGGTTTTCCGCTTCTTGATTGGTGGGGCTTCATCGTCTTTCTCCTCAGGTTCCTCGTTGTCATCCTCTTCCTCGTCCACGTCCTCCTCGTCTGCTTCTTTTTCTTCCTTATCTCCATCTTCAGTCTTCTCTTCTACAGTACCATTAGCTCAATCTATGAGTAATCTATTCAATGGAACATACGCTTGCCGTTGGGTTCGACAGCCTCCCCTTCTTCCTCCTCGTCTTCCTCACCAACTTCTTCTTCCTCTTCCTCTTCTTCCTCCTCCTCCCCTTCTTCTTCTTCATCTTCAGACGCTCCAGGGTCAGTATCCTCGTACTCTTCTTCCTCCTCTTCCTCATCGGAAGGGAGAGCCTATTAAAGACCAGTCAGCCTTCCCAGCCTCTTTTTGCCCAACAGTCCGCGGGTCACCCTCCAAACTTACTGCAACCAACCAAAATACACAAATCAAAACTAACCTCAAGCTCCTCTTCAGGATCACCGCGTCTTCGAGACATTCCTACTAACGATATTGTTGTGGGGGTGATAAATCAAGCTAAGGGCGAGGGAGTGGGATAGACGATCAGGATAGAACAAGCGGCGGGGACACGGAACTGGGGAATCGAGCCGCTGCTGTGCGCAGCGCTCCGAGGTGATGCGATGCGGTTTGATCCCTTCCTCCAAATGAGCATCGCAACACACCAACGTTTTACAATTAATTTACAAACTTCATACAGAGGGTGTTTTTCTATGAGTGATGATTTCAAGATATATTTTTCGGGTATGTGATCGTGGTCTGGCAGCCTTGCTGCTGAGGTTGCTACGAAGGGGGAGTCGCTACGTGTCTCCTGCAGACTCGCATCGCGGGCGTCGGGGCCCCCCATCGCATCGCCTTTTCGTGTCAACTGTCACTAGGATTTGACTGTTGTGCAGTATACACGTATGACTTTGCGTTGTGAACATATTGCCGTTTTGAGACTGAAGCTTTCGTGAGACGGTTACATATACAAACGTGAGGTCCGGTTGACCTTTGATATTAGCGAATTAGCAGTTCGAAAGCATTTAGGCAAAAGAAGTACGGTAGAACATGAAGGATTCTGTCTTACGGTAGTTCTAAATGATGTAAAGGTACTGCAGGATTGCAATGTGTAGATCATTACCGCAAGAAGATGAGAGTTTCGTTGCTTCGGCGACGACTTACAATGTTTTTATCTTTGACGTGTGCATTGAACAAGTTGCGTAAATAAAACCACAAAATCATGACCAGCTTTCACTAACAACGAAAGTCATCCTCAGTAATTGAATTGGAAGGGGATGTGCAGAGACCGCAACGTGATTTCGCTAGTAGCAGCAGAAAAGTGGCTGGGTGAAGGCTAGCGCGGCGGCATATAACCAGCCTTCCAAACCCAGCTGCGACCACAAGCCAATGCGCTGTTAATAATAACCATCAGCCCCCGCGCACCATTTATTCAGCTTCGGGAAACTGAGCCAGCTGTAGCGTTAGCTCGTCTCTGTTATCGCGATATGGTATGGCGTGGCATCAGTACTTGTCCGGGCGGGTGGCATCCTATATAGCAAATCCTGGCCAGGTGTTCCTGTTCTGTTCTATTCTGTTCTGTTTACTTCTTTGCTCTTTGTATCGACGAGTTTCAACGTACTTTACGTGCGGATTGATTCGCTGGATTGGACATCCGATGAAATCCATTGCCTATTGCCCACTACCACTACCACTACCACCACCACCTCCTCCTCCACTGAAGCGTCCGCTTCGAGGAGCACGACCATATCGCCAAGGAACAAGTCCCAAGCTTCTTACACCTCCGCCGCAGTCACGGTCGAAAGCATCCAGCACGCCGCTGGGGACTTCACAGAAGACACGTCTGCACGTATCTCCCGTGGCAGGATCATGCCTCGGGGTTCATTGTGCGAATAACAGTGGTAGTCGAGAGCGTCAGATACATCGGGGTAATGCACATCACGAACACATTTTCGCCGACGACTTGTTGTACTCGCCTAAAGTCCTGCCGCAGTCCGAATCGATGGGCTGGTCGCCTGCTGTGCCTAAGTCAGTAGTAAGGACGAAGACGCGAAAGCTTAGAGTGTCGTCGGTTCCAGTTTTACTGTCTCCGCCGCCAAATCTGCCTATAGATTTGAAAGCAACAGTTAAATATCGAGGCATAGTGTCTACGCCTGCGTTGCCGACTAAAAATAGAATTTCGTCCGTTCCGCTGCCGCCTGCACCTTGCTCGCCGAAATTTCCGCCAGCGCCTTTCTCGCACAGAGGGAGACCAACGTCACCTAGTGTGATTGACCTTGCGTTTGCACCACGTCCGGAGGCGCCGATGCCGAAATTGTGGAAGAAGGCAGTGAAGAAAGTGATTGGTGTCGAAGGTGTTAGAGAGTACGCAGAAGTCATGGCAGAGGCGAGAGACGGCGAATTGAAATCGGCGGTGCCGTCTCAGGCGGCTTTGCTAGTGTCAAGGCTCAAGATCAAAAGGACAAAGAAGTTCAATCTCAACGACGCGATATATGACAGTATTGGCAAGGAAATCAAAGTGGATGAAGATGAGGAGCGGGAGCGGCGGAAGGCCTTGCTAGCGCGGTTGATGGATGGCTATCCGGATTGGCAGGAGATAAGCAACTCTGAGAATGATGGTAGAGAGCCGTGTGTGGATGCGCGGCTAGCCCAGCGCTCTATTGCGTCGATGTCCAGGCGTAGGTCGTCGATTATCGTCGTGAATAGACTGCAGCCGGTTGTCAACACGAACGATCACGAGCGCGGGAACGCGCTTGTATTCGACTCCGTCCACACTCTGCGCGAAGACACATGGTCGCCGGTTACCACGGCAACGTCGCTATATGAGACCAGCAATACCGACGAGCAGCTTGACTGGCCCGAGCTGCCGCCTGTCGCGCCGCTCAACATCCACCGCGCTAGCAATAGCAGCAAGAGGAGGAGCATGGCGGGCATGGGTCTGCTCGATCTCCAGGCTCTACTTGTGGCACGTATCTCCGCCGCTAACTCTGCAACAAAATCAGAATTTCCAAATCTGGAGATACTCGGCAACGATATGTCGAAATCCGACACAGAGCTTGCCAAGCGGATGGCTAGAAAGCGTATCAGCATTCTATCGCGGGCGTTGCTGGTAAGTGCATTTGGTAGCTGTGCAAATCTTGCCGCGCTGACGTACCGTAGAGCTCGACTATGGGCGCGATCCGCAAGGACCGATCGAAGCGGGTGATGCTTAGTCGCAAAAGACTGCACCGCGCTCTGTGCAATTTCACGCCTGCTGAACCTGAAGTTCAGGCGGGCTCACTGGCGACTGGGGCGGGCACAGTTCGAGCCTCGGCAGACGACGATAAAACTGCGGAGCGGATCTCAGACTGCTTCCTCAGGTTCACTCAACGCGCGCAGGTACTCCGCTATTTCGCCATCCCCATTGAGCTTGCTAAATTTGTCATGACACTTGTGCTATTCCCACCCAGGTCGTCAGCCCTGTCTTATCCACTCGATGTGTTGGCGCGGAAAGAGGCACTCCGAGCGACGGTGATGGACACGATGGTAGTAGGTGAGTTCATATGTTTTGTGTGGTTCGTGTATCAGACCTGTGCATCTCTGCACCAGGCGTTCATGCTGGTAGGCATAATGTGCTACCCCGTTGTGGCCGTGCTGGGCATGTTTGTCCGTGGTATGTGATTATATACAGTTTGTTTGTATTGTATACTAGATATAGAGCAGGCGTAAAAAACACATAGCACTCTATTCGTCCATCTCGTCGTAGGAGCCCTGCTCGGCCGATGCGACGCCCAGTCCAACAAACTTCCCCGTGTACGCTGCCCGCCAAAACCTAACCCTCCCGTCGTCGCCAGACGAGCTCAAAACAGTACCTGAGAAGTTCCATGAAACCTTCCAAACCTCGCTCTTATGGTGGTCGAACTGGTCCAACAGCTCGACCTGGTACCCAAGATCAATCTCGTCAGCGTCTTTCTCGCTATTGCTGTTTACTGTGCCTGAGGCGCCGTTCCGATATTCCGTCGCCCGTACTCCCATATGACGCGTCGCCAGCTTAAAGATGCGAACCCAGCCGTCCTTGCACGCTGTAGCAATCAGCTCATACCGACCACCAACGCCCGCGTTGCTCGCCCACGCAACATCGCGCACAATATCCGTGTGGCCAGGCAACTCCTCTGTTGGCTCATACTCATATATTCCCCCATTCAACCGCTTCCTAAACACAACCACCTTCGACATTGAGGACACCACAAACTGCTCTACGGCTAGTTCTGCGATGCTCAACCGGTCGACACGCGGCAATTCAATGTCATCCATGTCAATACCCAATCCCTCTGTAAACCACGACGCGCGAACTGTCCCAGACGGGCACCAGTCTACCGCGAAATCTCCTTGTAAATCCCTGGCTGCAACGCCAATGGACAGCAGTCCGTCCTTGTCGACCACCTTCTCAAAGGCAAGGTGCCATTGTCGCCGGTCGGCAGGATCTGCAGCATGGTAGACCCTCACGACACCGTCAGCGCCAATACATGCCAATTTCAAGCCATGTCCGCCGAATTTGGCGAACGCGACCTGGTGCACAGGACCCCCTGAGTCAGATAACGTAGCAATCTTAGTGAAGGTCCGGCCGTTGTCTATCGAGCTGTGCACGCGTACTGTTTGATCCTCTGAGCAAGACGCCAGGAGCAGACCGTATTGGGGAGGTGCAAATGAAAGACTGAAGATATTGGCATCATGCGCCTTGAAAGACGAGAGCAGTGTCCATTCGGCTGAAGGAACCACGCGGGTGAATAGTTTGATGAATTGATCCGAAGAGCATGTCGCCAGTAGACGGCCATAGTGATCTGTATTAAAGAGTCAGTATCTATCAAGAGCATAATGTCGTAAAGTATTTACCGTAGGCTATATCGTGAATAAGGTCTTCGTGACCAGTTGCTATCGCATTCATTAGTGCAGACGTGTGTCGACGTTAAGGATCAAGTAGAACCTTAAATTCCACTTATTGAGACAATATAGCTAAGACTTAAGTGCAAATCTCAATTGCTGGCGGTCGGCATAATTTTCTGTGCAATAGGTTGTTTCGGGATCGTGTCTTGGTTAAAGAATTGTAATATGGCGCGACTGTTCTAAATTGATGTCCAACGATTTTGGAAGCCTGATATTTGTGGCATCAAATCTTGGTGTCACCGACATTGGCACGTGAACTCACTAGACCCTTACTTTGCATACTTCTGGCCACGTCAACTCTAGATGCTCATCACGCCAGGGCGATATTCAGATCTGTTCGACCTCCGGAGCAGAATCCTCGATGTCTGGACCTATACCAGTGGAGGATGGTGGAGATGCAGGCAATGGTCTTACCAAAGGCTCGTCTGGAGTTGAGAAGTCAATTCAGCAAGAAGCGGTACAAACATCGAGTTCAATAAGATCCAAACTGGAGACGCTCTTCCTGGTTGGCCTGTCGTTCGCTTTAATTTTCAATTCGGAATATGATCCGCTGTTAGCGTGTATCGGGTTTAGTGTTCTTGCGTATGTCATTACTGCAGTGTTGATACCGGTTCTCAGCCCCGACTTCGTTCGTGTCGGGTTCGTTGGTCGTGATCTTGGAAAGAAAGACAGACCGCTAATGTAAGTTCGATTGATCTGGCCGATACCACATGATTTGACTAACTTACTCTTGGGCAGACCGGAAACAATGGGTGCAGTGTGCGCTGTGGTATATTTAATTACACTGTTCTTCTTCATTCCGTTTTTGTTTGCCAAGTTCTTTGTCACGGAGACGTCTGGCAGCGGTAATCGCGAGCATGTACTCGACACAGCGACTTTACACAAAGGCCGATCTCTGCGCATGTTCCCGCACTCTAAGTTAGCAGAATTTCTTGCAGCATTACTTTCTTCGTTCAGCATGTTAGTGTTAGGTGTCGCCGATGATTTGTTTGACATTCGGTGGAGGAACAAGTTATTACTTCCCGCAATAGCCGTCTTGCCTCTCATTTTGGTATACTATGTTGACTTTGGTGTCACATTGGTTGCAGTGCCACCGGTCATTTGGAAGTTATTCAACCCGGGAATGGTAGCAACTTCTGCCGTACCACCGGTCGTAGACCTAGGCGTGTTTTATTACATATACATGCTTGCCATGGCCATTTTCTGCCCCAACTCGATCAACATTCTTGCGGGAATCAACGGTCTTGAAGCCGGCCAATCACTCATTATAGCAATCTTCTTGTTATTGAACGACGCCATGTATATCATCCCGGGCAGAATATTGGGGCTCCATCCTCCACATCCAGCAACCGAAGCGCACTTACTCTCAACATACTTTGTACTACCATTGATCGCCGTGACCGCCGCGCTCCTCAAATATAATTGGTATCCAGCACGCGTGTTTGTTGGCGACACGTACTGTTATTTTGCTGGTATGGTGTTCGCGCAAGTGGGCATTCTGGGCCATTTCTCGAAGACATTATTATTGTTTTTGATCCCGCAGATTGTCAATTTTATATACTCCGCCCCACAGCTGTTTAAGCTAGTCGATTGTCCACGCCACCGTCTTCCAAAATTGAACACGGAAACAGGACTTTTGGAGCCGTCGCGGGTGTATTTCGACCTACCTCCGAAAGGTGCAGAATTACTCCTGCTCACCAGTCTCCGAAAATTGAAATTACTTGATTTAGAACGAGATCCAGAGACCCACGTGATTAAATCTTCGTCTAATTTCACAATCGTCAATCTCGTGCTTACGTGGACCGGTCCATTACGCGAAGATAGGCTCGCGATAGTGATACTGGGGGTTCAGGCAGGCTGTTGTGCTGTTGGGTTGGTTGCGAGACATACTATCGCACCAGCCCTGTTCGGTCGGGATAATTTGTGAATAAGGATCTATAGAAATATAATTATGGGACGAAGGATTGTGTACAAGAGTTTTATGGGTTATCAAGCGGGATTGAGTTTCTTGTATACTATAAATCAAAAATGCGTGAAATGTAATGTATATACAACAACCGGCCAAACTAAAATGCACCCAATGTATCCACATAATGATGTGTGCGTGCCCTAGGATAACACTAATAATGAAGTTCCTCTCCTAGGACTTGTGTCCGCTCATCGATCAACTGATTCGTCCATTCCTTGACAAGCGGATGCGTGATCTTCTCCTTTGCGTACCAAAAACTCTTAATATCGACATCTTTACTTTCGGTTCTGGCTTTGACGTCCATTTCGTACTCTGCAGTTTGTAGTAAAAACTCGAATTTATCCAAGTCCTTAACAAATCTCCCTTCGGGAGTAGTTTGTTCTTCGTATTCAAAATAGCAAGCTGTCAATTCGGCTGATGCACTGGGATTGACAGGCTTTAGCTGATTTGCGAGATATAAAATAGTCTCGCGCTCGCGTCTATGCTTTTCTTCTAGAATTCTCCATTAACACAAACTTCAATTAGGCGCCACTAAAACGACCACGAACCTGCACCAATTGGATCCATCGGCGTCAAATCACCAACCACTGCTTCAGCGAGATCATGCACAAGGGCAATCATCGCGCATTTTCTGCTGTCCAATTTATCTTCAGTGGGAGCTAACAAACACATCACGGCCATTCGGTACATATGGTCTGCAATAGATTCCGCAGTTTCGACTCGGATGCCGTGGTTTAACCAACCGGTTCGTCGCTGCATCTTGAGGTACCGTAATATACGGAAGAAAGACAGTGGTGCAGGGAGCTTGAGAATCTCGGCCGGGATAACGGCTTCTGGAGTCCAGAGTGGAGTTATACTGTCGACGTCAGTCAAGCCGTTGGCATTATCCACAGATGATGCTGACAATGGGTTGGTCGATGAAATCATAGCGGTGAGTCACTCTATAACGTGTTAACGAGAAGGCTGTGCTACAACTTGATAGCAAAGTTTGCATGCCTCGACAAACTTGGAGCCGGCAAGTAGGTACAGGACGGGAAGGAGTGCTGATGAGGCGACAGCCCGGCTTTTGTTTATCCCAACGCGTACAAGCCCGAACCGCACTAATTCTAATATATCCTAGCGCAAACGTAAAAATTTGAGAGCCCAAATCTTTAACTAAGCAACAATAATCGATGACTCCGAAACGAAAACAGGGGCTCCTTGAGCCTTTTCCGGACCAGACACTAAAGTTTAACTTGAAGGCAAAGAGTACGAACTTGAACGTTCGTGTGCCTCTTCGAGAGGCGTCGGACGTCAATGAATTGCAGATACTTAAAGCATCTCGACTCCCACAACCCGACTTGGACTTATGTGCACAATTTGTGAGATTATTTGGAACTCTTTGTGCCGGGAAATGGATTTTAAGTGGTGCTTCATCATGAAATGGTGAATAAACGTCTCCTACATCCTCTGCAGACTAGCTCAGGAAGCGAGTTCGAACTAGCTGCTTGACTTGTCGCGGCCGTCACCAGAAATGTAAGGACCAACACTTCTGCGTTGACAGCAAATAGAAGAATATTTTAATAATATTGGTTTAAGCGACGAGGCGAAACCTGTGTGTGAGAATTGTCGGTCAAAGAGGTTGCAATGTCACTGGAGTGTAAAGGGACTGTTTTCAGAGTCGAACTCGCGACGCGTGTCGCCTGCTGCGCATTACTCTGTTTTCCCGAAGCTGCATAATTCAGACATAAGGGTGCGAATAGGCATATAGTGACGTGCAAATATTCGAGCTATGCGCTTTTCTACTCCTTACTCTCAATATCGTCACCTCAAATGGAGCGAATAGATTATCAGTACCCATCTGCTGTGGCACTCGAACTATATCACCAATCAATTCAGCATCTTCTACCAACTGTACAATCCAAGAATATCGAAACAATAGCCGCCTGCGTGGTCATATGCTGTCTCGAATGATGAGCTCATCTCCCCAGAACTATACACGGCATGTATTCTACTCATGCAAAATAAGCTTAGATCATTCAAATTTCCAAAATCGCATCCATCCATGCTTTGGCACGCAAAACAAATCTGCGCCATTTCTCTCAACAATACGCACCAGTAATTCCCACTTTCCTTATCACACAAGTTAATTATAACCTAACTAACTTGTATTAATGGATGTTGGAATAACGCATTACAGCCATTTTGGGTCGAGCAGGAAGATTGACTCATCATACCGAGCATACTGCTATTTGAAGATTCTAAAAGAGATCGAGAAGAGTACTGGCTGGGCCATGAAATGGCGGGGTGAAGATCTTAAAGAGTTTTGGGGAATGGGGGTAGTCGATATACGGATACTGATATGTCTCTGTGTTTTGTGCCGGACGGTGGGATTCGAGACATATCTTTTATCAGGAGTGTGCGACTGAATACATGTACACTTCGCAAAGTAATTGTTGTGCTCGAGTTATTTACCCCGGTGATGATTTCGCTGATGTCTTTACCATGCCACACAACCTAAGAGTAAAGGCAAATATTATAGGTGAAGATCAAGAAACACTACAAGGACATACATGAGAAAGAATAATATATACAAATTAAATGACTCGTACGGAGCAGTACTATGTGGCATCAAAATGATAGGTGCGAATAGGGATGCATCATACGCCTTTTTGTCACACAACGACATCTTTATGAGATCCATATGTACATATCTCTGCAGCCAAATTTGCTGCATTAATATTATCGTGTCACCGTTCATTAATACATAATCATTTGCTTCTGTTGCAAATGCGCGTGATTTCGTCCTATCTATTTCTTTTCAGCGGCCTCTTCGTTACCGTCGACATGGAATATCTTCTTCATCGTCCGTTTCAAAAATCCGTCGTGATCAGCCGACTCGTCAGACTGTTTGGGTCCTTTTGGTGTGGTGTCCGTTGTCGTGGATGACGATGAAGATGAAAATGACGAACTGAAGAGAAGTATGAAAGTCAGAACCAAAACAAGAAGCCATCATGGAAATATTAATACATTGTATTTTTATGTACATCAAAAGGCCGTCTATATTGAAAGCTTCTTTCCCAAATAATCCAGTGACGCATGGCATATAGAATGCCCGTAACCCAGAGCACCATAATTTCACGAAACAGAATTACTGAAAATCAACTTCAACTCACTTGTCTCTATTCGTCTGAGTTCGTCTTGCACTCCGGTCATTAAATGCATCCGCTAGCATTTCCAAAAGTCTAGTTTGTTCGGCATTCGTTGGTCTGTGATAAAGAAGTCAATACACATTTCTGAAAGACAGTATAAATAAAAGCATATACCTCAATGTGTTGACTTTGAATGTGACTTTCATATCACCATTCTGGTTGCGTTGCAGCATTGGCATACCCCTACCAGTCATGGTAACCGTCATGCCCGATTGTGTAGCAGGTGGTACTGTGAGGTCCGCCTCCCCACTGAGTGTCGGAATTCGAACTTTACCGCCAAGAGCAGCTGTCGTCATAGGAACCTCAGCAGTGTAGAAGACGTGAGGGCCTTTTCGAGTGAACTCTGCATGTGGCTCAACTTTGACTCTGACATACAAATCACCCCGATGAATGCGGACGTTCTTGTCTGACTGAATCGGTGGTGCATCACCTTCACCCGACACTCGTAATCGCATCCCATCTTCAATCCCAGGTGGAATATCCACCGTGGTCGTGCGTCGAGTCTTCAAAATACCGTCGCCGTGGCAAGTTGAGCACGCCGACTTCGGATCGACAAAGACCCCGGTGCCACCACAAGTATTACAAGTTGTGCCAATAGCAAATCCACCATCAGTCATATGAACTTGGGTGCCGGTACCACGACACTTAGGACACGTAGCGCGCTTATGGCCGGTCTTCAAGCCTGTCCCGCTGCAACTGTGGCAGGCGACTAATGGGTTATAGATGACGTCCTTAGAAATACCCTTCGCAGCGTCCATAAAGGAGACAGAAACAAGCACCTACAAATATTTAGTTTTCTATTCAACACACGATAATTGTCATCCAAAACATACCTCAATATCATCACCTTTAAATTCTTGAACTGTATCTCTTGATCTCCGACCTCGACCCCTAGCGCTACCGCCCGTAAACGCGCTAAACAAATCTTCCATGTCGAAAGCTTGACCACCACCGAAGCCTGCAAATCCACCGAAATTACTGAAAGGGTTGAACGGACCGCCGCCAGCGTCTCCGGGACCGCCACCGGTAGCGTCAGCACCACCAAACGCCCCGGGTCCGAATGAGTCGAAGTGGGATTTCTTCTCTGCATTTGACAATATCTCATACGCATCCTGAATATCATGAAATTTCTTTTCGGCGCCGTCTTCAGTATTAACATCTGGATGGTACTTCTTAGCTAGCGCATAATATGCCTTCTTGATCTCTTTGTCCGACGCATTCTTGCTAATTCCTAATGTTCCATAAGGATCAGTTCGTCCATTTAAGGACAGCAAAGATGAATGAAATGACCGCCGTGACTGAAAGTACAGTGCCAACGAGTTACTCCGCTTTCTTTCTGAGTGGGATTTTGGGATAACAGTTGGTCGAGCCGGATTTGCGCGTGTCTTGCTCGTGGACGAAAACCGAGAGCTGGCGCAAACTGAGTACGGACATGGTGTAAAGTGCACTTTCAATTGATTCCGCAGCACTGTTGTCGCCCTTGTAGATGCTACTGTGAAGGGCATCTCGCTGTCAATTCTATAAGGTAGCTAAGCTACGGAACAGTAAATGCGACGATCGAGGAAAGTAGCTTAATTCACAATTGTCGACCAAATTTTATTCCGCGGGCATATTTCAACTTTCCCGAAGAAAAATGAAACAGTGGAAGTTACCCGGAAGGTCGGGGCTACTTTCAAATATATTTGACCCATTTACGCCATAATGACACTTTGGCTTTGGCTTTCTCGAAGTTTCTTCGGGTATTGTGTGACCAATGTCCGGTGACTTTGTGATCTTGTGAATCAGCGCCGCTTCCGCCAAAAGCCGCACTAGAAGATAATGACGTCCCTAACCCACAGCTGGGGCGGCGCCGGGTGGTTTCCTGCATGGAACCAGCGATAATTCCGTTACAAACGTCGACCAATATGAGCAATGTTACTGAACAATAAATAGCCTCCATAGGGTACCACTGCACTTTACTTTAGCTACAATCTACGGCCTTTGCTTCAAATTTCTGTCAGGCTCCAACACCACAAACCACAACTCAACTGTAGGGGCGATATCATATACCCGAGTTATCTGCGCCATGCACGAGGTCAATGCCACACGAGGGTCTTGTCAACCTACAGGCCTTCACAAGTGCGCGACAAACAAAATATTACTATAGTACCTGTACAATAATGCCGGCAGCATCAACTTATCCAATCTCAAACTGCGAGCCGTATGTAAACAATCCATCATATCAACAAATATATGTTCAACCACCGGTACCTTCGTATACGACATTGTACATATGAGCATTAATTCCAAGGGGCCACGAAGCATGAGTGAGGTGCGCATGCGCCGGTCAGCAATCAAGTACGCGTGACAATTCTCAAAACTCATTCTGAAAGCAGAAACGATGCTGAAAGCTTAGAGAGTAAACTTTCTGCAACTCAAAACGAAAGCTCGATATCCCATAGTCTGCAGCCTCATCCAATTCCTGAGGTAAAGAGTTTCACATATGACAGCTGCTGCACATGCCTCATGCTGTAGCATTTGCTTTCTTGTCTTCTTCTTCTAGCTTGCGGCGAGCACGCAGAATCATATCTTCCCGCTGTTTCCGTAGCATTGCTTGCCGCTCTTCCTTGGATTGACTCCACTTCGCTTTCTTCACTGCACCGGCCGATGTACTTCCTGATTCTTTTTCTGTTGATTCGTCCGACACTTCGATGCCATTATGAAGTTTCGCGTGAAGATTATATCGTTTAATTAAATCAGTATATGGACCCTTCGCAGCCGCAGACGTAGATGCCGATGCCTGCGTCTGACGTGTGTCTGGCTGCGCATTCGGAGGCTAACATAGTATTGTCAGGATATGGTATTAACGCCACCACGCCATGACATCCGATACTTACGAATGGTAATCCACCCTCAGCTAGAATGCGGTCGATCGTGAGCTCAACTGATCCTGTCCGGTCAAGATCATATCGTATTTGCTCGACCGTAAGAGTGGGGGCAATGCTTTGAACAACTTCTATCATCCCCTGAGTAATTGGCCGTCTTCTCCGGTACGTCATGCTAGCACCAGTGGTTGCTTGGGAAGACGATGTCCCCGTGCCAGTAGCAGCCGAGGATGACGATGGCGGTGCTGATGGGATCACGAACCAACGTATTAATAAGAAGCCTATGACTATGCAGGCAATAAAAGTCGTCGTCGCACTATCGCTCGCCATATCTATAACTGCTAAAATCAATCAGCAATTGTATCGACAACGAATGATATGTGACGGAGCTCTTTGAACAAGAACAGGACTCACTTCCGTAGTCTCTTGGCCTGAAAACAGATGTGAGCAGTTCGAAGGTGGGCAGGCGCGCCACGAACTCAAATCGGCGGCGCAGCCCTTACCCTTGGTATATTTGAGATTGCGTCGTATCTTCATTGTCCACATCATTATTGTTTAATTAATATTCTTGTTATTTTTGTGGATATCCCAAGAATCACCACCCCCATTCAACAAAGGTCTTTGGGCAAGCACGCGCAACAAGTAAAACTGTTATTGTTATACAACAAACATCACATTCTTAGGACGGCATATTTATAGGCTGGCAAAGGCACTAATTTCAATATACCACCTAAATTACATAACAGACACGACAGACGTGCCTTCTTGGAAACGAGTTCTGAATAGCCGGTTGGCATTGGAGAAAAATCCCTCCTTCAAACTGACGACTATAAACTGAGACCTGGATTTGTTAGCAACCACTCACTGTACGACAAAATGATCGTACCCTTTGAATCTGGTCTTAATCAATCGGCCAATATTCTGCGTATGACTCAAATCAAGAGCAGCATCGACCTCATCGAGAATATACATAGGAGCTGGCTTGAACTGCAGAAGCGCCATTATCAAAGAAAGGGCGACTAGAGATCTTTGGCCACCGCTAAGCTCCGTGAGACTTTCCTTCCAGATTTTGCCAAGGCACACTTTGATGTCGAGACCTTGTGTAACATCTTTGCCTTCTGATGGCTCTAGTTTTGCGAAACTGCCGGGTAGCATGTCGGCAAATATTTGGCCGAACTCACTGCATATATATTAGAGATGGGTCTGAAGTATCGGCTATAGCTGGCACTTACCCATCCACCTTCTGCCACGTGTTGATGAGAGCCTCCTTTTTGTATTGATCTAAACTCTGGATCGTCTCCTCAATCTTTCGCTTATCCTTTGCAACAGTCTTCAGCATATTACGCAAAGCAATTTCCTTCTTCTCGACGGTGTCAATCATGTTCATTACTTTTCCGTTAACAGTCTTCTTCATCTCGTGAAACCTGTCGGACAATTGCTTCATGGTTGCCTTGCATTCTTGGATATTGTATCCAGAGTAATCGTATGGACTTCCTTGTCGGCCGAATAAGCTGATATAGTCATTAGAAAATGTCTTCAATTTCACTGAAGGTAGAGACAGCTCACTCTTTTTCCTCCTCAACCCAAGAATACTGACTCAACAGTTCTCTGAGTCGCTCATGTGCATGTCGTCGGTCACCCTTCATCTTCTCAAGCGTATGGTTGATCTTTTGAGAGGTAAGGCCAAGGTCCGCAACTTTCTGTGCCTTCATCTTCCTGGTGTCTTCAAGAGCTCCTAGCTCGTCGTCAAAGCCTATCATCTTCGCTTTCTCTCGCTCGACAGTATCAGAGGTTTCGGAGTAATGACGCTAAAATCTGTTAGACAGCCGCCAGGATGAACTTCGTCGATTTGTACCTTAGTAGACTCCAGCTTCTCCGTAATATTCGCAATTTCGGCATTCAGCTCCTTCCATGATTGCTTGGCCTCTTCGAATGACTGGTTGGCGAGTGTGATATCATTTTCGAGTTGATCTACTGATAGTAGCGAGAATCAAAATATCATGAGCTACGTACAGTACTTACCCTTTTCTAACTGAGCCGATTGGAACTGTTTCTGAACAGCCTTCATAGTTTGAGACGCTTTATCTGCCCGTCTTTTTAATGCAGCCCATTCTTTCTGCGCAAGCGTTAGACTGTCATGACAACGTTATCTGAACTGAGTACGCACTTTCAAAGCTTCCAGCTTAGAGCCTTTATCAGATTTGAACTCGGCCATGTCTTTCTCGATCTTGCGAACGTCATTTTCTGCATTTGCTTGGATCTCCTGAGCTTGCTTAATTTCTTGGTGAAGCTGTTCAATACTTTGCGCAGCGCTGTCGATCTCATTAATAATCTATTTTCAATTAGCATACTTCCAGCTCTTACATGCGGGTACTTACAGCCGAGCAAGAATTATTAGCAATTTGTTGTTCCATCAGTGCAACCTCATGTTGCTTAAGATCCAACTGTTGACTTAGTGACGTTCCCTCTGCGATCTTGGCCTTCTCAATGGACATGATATCTCGCAGCCGTCTAAGGGCAGCTACCTCCTGCTTTCTCCGCACCATTAGTTGGTTCAATTCCTGAACAGTGATCAAGACCCCACTAGATTTGGGAGCACTGCCACCGGAAAGAGTTCCACTTGGATCGTACAAGTCTCCCTGTAATGTTACGCATTTCATCCGAACGCGAGAATCAAACGTCACGCGCTTGGCTGTGTCAGCATCAGCGCAGATTAATGTCGAGCCGAACACATATTCCATAGCTCTGGAAACTTCTTCGTCATATCCCACTAGAGAGAGAGCAAGGTCGACTTTTCCGGGTGCAAGGCTTTTGGCTGCACCAATCTTCTCTGCAGATGCTGTAAACGCGGCTATCTTGTTGAGGGGAATGATGGTGACTCGTTTCGGAAGGTTGCCGTTTTCAAGAAGCTGAGTTCCAGTCACCTCGGTATCGACAACAACGTTATACAGTCTACCACCAGCACATATCTCGAGAGCGACTGCTGCGTCAAATTTATCCTTTTCTATTGAGAAAAGCTGCGCAACCAGACCTTTCACCTTGCTTCGATCGAAATTGGGGATTGGGTCGGCATAGGTAAACTCCATATTAGCGACTTGTCGTTTCAGATTATCAGTTCTTGCCGTCAACTCGCGGACTTTTGTTTCACTTGTTGCCTCCTGCTGTTTCATTACTTCGTGGACCGCAGGATCAAAGTTCATTGACGATAGAGCTGCCTGCAGGGATCCACATTCTGATTTCAGCTTCTCTAACTTGTCAAACAGGCCCTGGTTCTGCTGTCGTGCCGTGGGAGCGCGAGGCTCAAGCTCCTTCAGCCGTTTCTGGAGATGAGCGATCTGAAGCTTCAATTGCTCCTGCTTCGTCTTCGACTGACTGGCACATGCTCTAGCTTCTTCCAACTGGTCCATGAAACCGTTCTTTTGACCTTCCTTGGACGCTACGCCGGTTTGCAGTGTCTCTAGCAGTTCTTCCGTTTTGGCGGTTTCCCCGCAAATAGCATCGTACGCTTCCTTCGCAGAATGGAATGATTCTTGCGATGCTCTAAACTCCTCGGTTTTAGTCTCGAGCTGCATTTGAAGCTGCAGAAAAATTTAGCTATCATAGCACAAATTGGTTTCGCCACTAACCTCTGAGATGTTTTCTTGGATCTTTGTTCCCTTTTGTTCCTCCTCTGCAATATTTTTGGTTTTGAGTTCCAATAATGTGTGCAGACGCACAATTTCGTGTGACAACTCCTTAAGGCCGTGCTCGAGTTTCTGATACTCTTTTCCTTTTTGGAGCTCCTTCTCACGCAAAGCTGTAATTTGAGCTATGTCCTCCTCGATAATGGCCATCTCCCCCATCGTCTTGTTGATCTGAGCTTCCACGTCATTCATCTCGGTAGTCTTGTTGGCTATCATTTGCTCGAAGCTACTTAATTGCTCCTAATTTATTATGATCAGTATTTCAGATGTTCTATGTTGAACAGAAATGATGGCATGTACATTATACTTTACGTAGTCATGAGAAACTACAACTTTGGTTAGCCGCTCTAAGTCGGACTGAGTCTGTTGCAATTCCAGGAAGGCCCTTTTTTCCGCTCTTAATTTATCAAGTTTAGGTTCAATTTCTTCTCGTAGAAGTTCATTGATTTCCTCAAACTTCTTATCCTTCTTCGCCATTGTTTTCAAAGCTTTGTCTCGTCGTTCCTCAAACATTCGCGTTCCTGATGCTTCCTCAATCATTGCAAGGATCTCCATCGATTTCATATTCAAAACTTTAGTAATGCGGCCTTGCATAATCATGAAATTAGGATTGTTGATGTTGAGCTGGATCGATTGGAAAAGATTCTGGACGGTTTGTTGCTGCGCGCGATGGCCATTAATCAGATACTTGCTGGTACCGCCAAGCACAATCTAATTCAATTAGTACAAGTCTCTATATATTATATTATATGATGTAATATGTACCTGTCTGGTGACGCTAATTTGAGGGCATGCCTCGAATCCGATCGGGCTCGTCGCAGAGTCTCTATTGTCAAATACAATCGAAACACTAGCCTTCGTAACGCCAGCTTGGCCACGTTTATATATCAAATCCTGAAGATTCTGAGCCCTCACAGTGCTCATTGTTGTGATGCCCAGCACAAAGCATATTGCATCGAGTATATTAGACTTGCCCGACCCATTCAGGCCGGTGATACAATTAAACTGCTCATCCCAATTGCTGATCACTGTACGTGTAGCATACGACTTGAAGCCGTCAATAATCAGCTCTTCAAGCTTCATCGTATGTCAAACAAGTTGTCGTTGAGATTCGAGTGCGGTGCAGTGAGCCAGTGAGTCGTTGCTTGGGACAAACTTTGAAGCTGCGGACGCGTGTTAGTGTTTGGGCATCGTTGCTGCGGTAACGAACGATGATCACGATTTTAGGTTTACGCGCCTTTCACGGCAGACTGTTGGCTTAATTTGGTACGAGATTTCAGCCGACTCTGATGCCTAAGGGCCGCTCTCGCACCTGACGACGCACAATAGACCGTGTCTGGTTAGGGTATAGCTCTTTGTTGGGTACAAGCCCCTCTAACAGAGGTTTCAACCTAAGTTTGTCGTATCACCTCTCGCAAACTCAGAAGTCCCAACGTGTTGCAGCCTCGACTTCTCACCGCTGGAAAAATTCGGAGGTACCAGAAATTTGTTTCCCCAAGAACAATTTAGGAGCGAGTCATCAACCCAACCGTATATTTTATGGCTGCGATTCTATAACCTCCGCAGCGCTTGATACTAGTTACTATTGGAAGGACTTCACAAAAGCTTCCTTAGCAGCTGATCATATCTCGACTGTCGGTTTGGATTTGTGATTATTGGCAAAGGTATGAACGCCATGAGGTAACCAGATTATAATCTAAAACTTCGCCTGACCTGTTTCTTATTTTCTAGTTATATCGGATGTATGGCTGCGGTGTCTTTGTTGCAACACAAATTTCAGCTTTTATGATCTAGCAATGGCGGCGGTTTTCGCATTCGATGAGCCTGAAATGGACGCTGACTTTCGTTCTCGCCCTAGAACCAAGTCAATTTCCTCTATCGGGTCCCGGGATGAGGCTTGGGTTCCTCCAAGCTACAACGGGGCTGAAGTGGCGACTACTGTGAACGGATATCTTAACGGAGTCCAGATTAATATCAGTAGTATTATCGAGGATGATGAAGCTATTGCAGAGATCACCGATGGTTTGGCTACACTTGGAAGTACGTTGAAGAATAATCAATTCAGAGATGAGGAGCTCATGGGCACTTCGTATCAGATTGATATTGCGGAATATGTGTCAGAAGACAGCGAGAAGAAGCGTCGTCTCCGACCTTCAGATTTCGAACCTATCAAAGTTCTCGGTAAGGGCGCGTACGGGCTTGTCCTTCTAGTCCGGGAGAGGGCCACTGGGCGGCTTTACGCACAGAAGCAGTTGAAGAAGGCTTCGATGAGTGTCCATAAAAAGACTGTCGAGCAAACTAAGACGGAGAGGGCGATCTTGGAGTCTATTAGACATCCGTTCATCGTTAAGCTATTTTATGCATTGCAGGACCAGCGCAAATTGTACTTAATCTTAGAGTATGCGCAAGGAGGAGAGCTATTTTCCCATTTAGCAATGGAAAAGATGCTGTCAGAGGATACTGTCTCGTTCTATGCTGCTGAACTAGTTTTAGCATTGTCGCATTTACATAGTGTTGTTGGTGTGGTTTACCGCGACCTGAAGCCGGAGAACTGCCTCCTGGATTCCCAAGGCCATCTCGTGCTCACTGACTTTGGCCTCAGTAAAGTTGCCAACGATGGCGGCACTTGCAAAACATTTCTGGGCACTCCGGAGTATATGGCTCCTGAAATACTACTTGGAAAGCCATATGATTTCGCCGTGGATTGGTGGTCTCTGGGGGCATTGTGCTATGATTTGCTCACTGGCGCTCCTCCATTTACGGGAAATAACTATAAGCGCATTGTTGAGAAAATTCAGAAGACTAAGCTGGTGTTACCTTACTATCTGACAGCCGAGGCTAAGGATCTACTGACTCGCTTGTTGCGGAAGGAGCCCAAGAAACGGCTTGGCAGTAATATCCCCGATGATCTCAAGGCCATTCGGAAGCATCGCTTTTTTAGAAAGATGAACTGGACAAAACTTGAGGCGCGAGATCCGAGCATTATTCCTCCGATTGTTCCAGTTATTACGGATCCCATTCTCGCTGAGAACTTCGCCGACGAATTCACTTGCCTTGCCATTAGTCCTCCTGGTGTTGAAATTCCCGGCGTGGGATCTACATCCAGCAATGTCGATGACGTTATGCTTTTTGAAAATTTCACGTTTACGGCCAGCAACAGTTTTATAGAGAACGCCATGAGAACGGCATAGCAATTTTTTAATGTTACTTGTTACACATATCCTTTAATCAGTTTCATTTCCGGATGATCTGTTAGATAGAATTGTTCAGGAGTATGGTTTGTTTCCGCTTGTTAATGATTCGTTCGGGTCAAATTCGGCGCTAGTGGGTCATCTGTCATGGGCATAGCGTTGAATGACGATTGGTTTAATTAGGGTTTAGAGAAAATATGGGTTACATACTTTGATCAAGAAGATCAGAGGGCTTTATACTAAGTAGGCGAATTGGAATTATACCAATACTAATTTTCTCACCTCATACACTCTCTTAATTGTTCGATAATGCTTATTATATCATATCACTCATAGACAGGAATGCTCATGAATATAAGGCACATAAACCTCGCCAAGTTAACTAACACAACCAATTTAGTCCCCTTTGTAACGCCAATGTGTAGTACCAAACCATTACTAAGAATTCGCCAACAACTCTGGATCAGTTGACAGGGAAGTGCAGTTTAAACGCGTTATCTAGAAACTATTAGATCCTATGCCTAATAATATAAAGAAAGCTAAGACACCGTACTTTGATTCTTTGCGGAATACAAAAAGCCGGCAATCATCTCGGTTTCGCGCGCCGGGAAAGCCGAGAAATGACGTTTTACATTGCCCGCAAGTTCGTCCCTAGATATCCGAGTGCGATGCTTATAAGAATATGTCTTCTTTCCAACAGGCCCGTTCAGCAACGTTCCTGCATTCGAGATCGAGGACGGTACAGGAAGTTTGTATGATGTTTTGTACTTGCGCAGAGACTCAATAGGGAACGTCTCGAACTCAAGCTAGTCAAATGATCAGTAAAACAAACAAATCCACTCAAAGACTTGACAAGTATCTCCTTACCGGATCAACGAAAATATTAGGATCTTCTGTCTGAGGAATTCCGGGTTTATTGACAGCACTGCTAATTGAGGAGATTGTACCGGTTGTGCTGACAGCTGTTGCAATGCCAGCGCCACGCTTCACGCTCGAAGAAGCTTGTTGTGACGAAGCTCCTGCTCGAGATGAGGAGGGATGAGTCGCTGGACCTGTCATTGCTACAAAATGGCCGTGATGTTCCGATTAACTCAGTCGGCTGTAGGTATTGTAATGGCGAGAAGGCCTATACGTCGAAGGCTTACCTATGCCGTGCGGCTGAGGATGTACGGGCTGAAATTCTACGCACTAAACTGTGGTAAACTGTGGCTCCTCACCTATATCACGAGAAGGTTAGGGTTATCCATTTTGCCGTCAGGAATGCATACTTACTTATATTAGGCGGCCGACCAGACCCACAAAGTAAGCAAGAAATACAACAAAAAGCGGAACGCAGCTTGCAAACCTCACCTTCTCGGGAGTCAGCATAGCATATAATTATGATGACGCCCGCACGATGGAATGTTTCATCTTGTGAATTGATTTTACGTCGCTCATGCCCATATGTCACTTATGATAAATCACGGCAGAGCAGATTATAGTATCAACCGAAGCAGTTTATGATCTATTGTCGTTCCATGGACTTACGTATTCTGTCATCTAAGCACGTTTTTATTTAAAGCGAAGCTGTAAATTAAAGACTCCGAGAATCTGTGAACTTGTCAGGCTGAAGCAATCTGTGTTCCGCCAGATTACAATGTACACAATTCAAGAATTAAACTGCCGAGTACGCCAGGCACCGAAAACGGTAAGGTAATAGATTTCATTCATATTCTAAAGATATGTACAAAAAGTTTACTGCCGTCGCCCAGTTCCAGAAGCAAGAATCTTAGCAATACTAGAATATCTGCGTACTATTAGGATTCCGCTGCGATGTAGTCAAAAAGAGAGAACTCACTCTTCCATAGTAATCACAATACCATTTCGGTCCATCGCTTCCTTCACTATGCTTCATTTAGTTCCAGTACTGCGGGTAAGTACGTGATTAATAACTTACACGCAACCATTGCGTCCTGGATTTCCTTGTCCCTGAACATTTTCAAAATGCTCCATGTAGTTGGCTGTGCGCCGCCCTGAGAAACGTATCCTTTTTCCTTGACAAGCATCATCACGTTGGCGACACATTGCATGACCTAGTGACCAGCTATATTAGTCGGCAACGTCGAGAAAGTAATCAATCCCATCTGTGCCCATCTGTGCCCACCTCTTCGTTGGAAGACAGCTTCCGCATTACACTCGAGTTGAGCATAGCGTCCGATATTTGTGAGTCATTAGGAGTAGCGTAATGTCGAACGAATGGAGCAGTATGAGTTCTGGAATAGCCTATGGCCGATCGAACGAGGGGAGCAGGTAGTCTAAACGACGACATAGCCCGGGAATACCGCAAAAACATCATCGACGACGATCGAATGCAGTTTGATGGAGACATACTCAAGCCGGCGTAGATTACGATTAATTATGTGTTCCGAGAGATATATCCTGGCGTTGGGAGTTCTGACCCTTTGGGGACTATACAGTAGTCGTCTGTCCAATTCACCTATGTGGTTTGTACTGGCCAGATGGAGCTGTTCAGCTATAGTAAACCGACATTATTACGCATATTGATTTGAGATACAGTTTTAAAAGCGACTCATTTTTGTAGGGAATTGTACGCGCGGTAATACTAGAAATAAAGATGCAGGATCCGGGAATTGTCACGCGGGAACTCAATTTCACTCGTATTAGACTAAATATCGGTAGCACGCTACAACTATCAGAATTCCTCCCATTTCCGAATTTCAGACGCAGATATTATCTCACAAATCTACAACAGACATATAATCTGGAATGTGACCATGTTCCGGAACCTGAGAATTCTCAAGCTCTCGAGATTGTCGCGGACGGGGCTGCCCTCATTCTCTTTTATGTCGTTACTCGTCGACAGCAACGGGTCCTCATGTCGCCCTGCCATTAACCGGACTCAGGGTTGTCGATCTTACAAGAGTTTTGGCTGGCCCGTATGCGACACAGATATTGGCGGACCTGGGGTGCGTTTTATTGATGGATTGTAACCAATACACGTGGTAATTTACTGATATAGCGCGGAGGTCATTAAAGTCGAGCATGTCACGAGAGGAGACGATACTCGCCATTGGGGTCCGCCTTTCGCAAAATCGCTTACTGACCCCGATTCTCGTGGGGAGAGTGCGTACTTTCTGTGCGTATGTTCCCACTACATAAGTAAAGGTCATCTTTTACTAATCCCCCTTCCTCCAAGGTTAACCGGTACGAAGCGACTTGGGATCATCTAGTCTCTGGAGTAGCAAATATTGACTGGTGACACTAGGAACAAAAGGTCACTTGGACTGAATTTCAAAGAGAAACGCGGACAGAATATTTTAAAATCTTTGATTGGAACTAGCGACGTGGTCATCGAGATTACTTACCAGGGACCCTAGCCAAGTATGATCTCGGATACGAGCAATTGAAAAATGATAGGATTATATATGCCAGTATAACAGGCTATGGGCAAACAGGACCGTACAGGTGAGTTAAGTTTACGCGTCAAACCGTCGACTATTCTTACCTAACGGAAGAAACCGCGCCGGATACGACGTTATGGTTGAAGCGGAAATGGGTCTGATGCATATCACCGGAGAAGCCGACGGAGCGCCAGTAAAGGTAGGAGTTGCTGTTACGGGTATGCGAACAGGTCGCTTATTGCATTTTCGTATTTATAATTATTTTCCAGCTGAGAGGACAGGACTTTATGCTGCTAACACTATCATGGCGGCCATGATTTCTCGCAGCCGAACTGGGTTAGGGCAGTATATTGATATTGCGCTGTCTGACTGCCAGGTATGTATATATGGATCAGCTGGACCTAGTTGAGTGGATAGATAACTAAATTTGAGACCAGGTAGCTGCATTGGCCAACATTGCGTCTTCATGTTTAATATCGGGAGAGCCCGATGCTGGCAGATTGGGAACGTCGCATGCTAGCATATATCCATATCAGGCATTTCCAACTAAAGACGGTAGCATCATGATCGGCGCCGCCAACGATCGTCTCTATGGACTCATGTGCCAGCTGCTGAATAAAGAAGAATGGATAGTAGAGGAGAGATTTACAACCAACGCGTTGCGCGTTAAACATCGAAGTGATCTTGTACCCATGATTGCAGAAGAGACTAAGAAAAAAACTACATGGTAAGGACCGTGCAACTTTCGATGCTATCCGTACTAACATTGTCTAGGAGTGGCTTGACGTATTTTATTCGAAGGCAGCGGGATCCCGTATGCGGCTATTAATGACATCCAAGCGACGCTAAACCATCCTCACGTGCTTGCTCGGAATATGATTGCCGTTGTCGAGCATCCCACCTGTGGGCCTTTGAAGTTGGTAAATATTCCGATCAAGTATTCAGCTGCCAAGCCAACTATTCGAGAGGCGCCGCCGACTTCGGGCCAGCACACAGATGAGATTCTTAAGAAACTAGGCTATAGTGGGAAGGAAATCGATATTCTACGTGTTGAACAAGTCATTGGATAATTAATAGCTCATGTGATAAGCTACACAATTATGATTTATGAAGATTTGAATAGTCAAAAATATAATCGAATTCATCAAGACCCATGTAACATTTTTTCGTGCGATCTGAGGACTATATCAGGAGAATCCCTAACTGCAGCACAAGTTTCGGAGGGTGCGGTTTCAACCGTAACCCCCGGAACATTATTTTTTCACCACAATTGCAGGCAGTCTGGTGGCTGTTTAGGGTCATCGCCGTCCGGAGATTATCGCTCAGACAGCCAGCAATTGATCTACACCCCGAAAAAGTGTTAATGGCCTAAATCTAACGTTGCCGACTCTAGTGACGTAAACAATTGGTGACAGTAGCGGTCCTCCCGGCAAATAGATGAGCCTATGGGCAATTACTGGCTTTCCGTGAAGTTTGAAAAGTTATGTCAGGACCGGTGGACCCAGCACCGTCGTTGGCATCGACCGCATCCTCCAACCAGCCAACGATTAGTTCACAGCCGTCTTCTGTACCACCCACAAGTTCCAGCCAAGCTAGTTCATCTACAGTCAGCCAAATTCCGCAAAAGCGTGGTCCATACAAAAGGCACAAGACCGGGTTGAAGAGGAAGCGTGGCAAAAACAAAAAGAGCGTATGCAGAAGGTTGTCCTCATCACGATGTTGACGATGCTAATGCGACATATCATAGGATGAGGAGTCTGACGAGGAGTTTACTTTCGATGGACTTGAGACAAAATCTGGAAGAAAAGTGCACAAACCACAGCAGTTCGATCCTTTAGCTGAACTAGATGGTGGGAGTAAGTCGCCTGTCCATAATCGCTTAACGACGTTATACCTAACTCCGTCTAAGAAAAACGGACAGCATATTTTCGGCGAGATTTACAAATATGCAAAGTATGCTCTCGAGGCCACAGTCCAGAATCCAATCTGATTGTCTTCTGCGATGGCTGCAATGACCCATACCATCAGTTATGCCACGATCCACCAATTGGTAGAGCATTTATTGAAGTTGCTGAGGCTCAGTGGTTTTGCTATAAATGCCAGTCGAAAATAGTTGAGCGGAAGTTAGAGGTCGGTTTATCAGGCGCGAGCTTGACAGAGGAGGAGGTTAGCTGCACTTTTAAACGACGTCATAGAACAGAAGATGTAATCGTCCTTTTAGAAACGAACATACCTACTCTCCTTGCCTACACAACATTTGGTGGAGCTGCTCTTGATGTGCGAACGCAAACATCCTGAGCTTCAGATTTACTCGCCAAACACAAAGGCTCTCCTTTCACAGAGAAGGCAACAGGGTTCTGGACTGGCTTCGACTTCAATGGCAACAGATGTTATGAAGTCTGGAACTAGAACTCAATATGAAGCCACATCATCAGTACCTGTCCAAGTACTACGTACACCTATTGATGTACGATATTCGGTGAACTTTTGACACTGCTCATATTTTGTTGACGACTGCTAACAAGAGAAGGACACTACACCACTGCCAGGATCAGGTACTCAAATTTCACCTGAAACAGATGCTGACGCTCAATATTTACTAGATGACGACAGCACTGTTTTTAGTCACGCCGTATACAACTTTCCTCCGCATCATTATCCGCCTGTACCTCAATATCAATATACTGTGCCGCACATAGGCTTACTATCGACTGGTGCCATGAATGGTATTGTAGCTTCCGGCCATGGCGTGGGTTAATGTATATTAGAGTTAGTTTGTCAGCTAGGGTGGTTTTATTGTATCATTGACTTATATTTTGTTTGTAAATTAGGACGTGGTTGTAGCGGATGGAATTATAGCATTCAAAACTAGGGAAATTAATCTATCCCATTAACTCCAAATCCACTCATAATAGCACACACATTCATATGTCAAGTACATGTACTATTCTATGGGTGTGCTGACTTCGGATACGGCCAAAGGCTTCAATAGCGCGTTAGCCTTGGAAATCAGCTCTTTTCGCGTCACTCGCGCGGTTCGCGGCCGTCCTGTCGACGGAGCATGATCCTTGTGTCCTCCACCGATCGCGAATACACCCGTTCCTGGTAAATGTGCGGTTGATCTGCTCTCACTCGGCACTGAATTATCCCGCTCCGATCCTAAAGGCGTGGAGATAGGAACAGGTGAATCCTTGGGATCGTCGCTCGAAGATCCCAGGTCTTCGGTCACTGCGTCTTTACCGGTGACTTGGCCCTCTTTCAGTTCTTTCTCTAACTCCGGAAGTTCCTGATATAGTTTCATATATATACTGCCGAATATTTCTTCCATACCAGCTGTCGGTGCAAGACCCACGTTAAGTTTCCGAAGTTCTGAGGCATCTTGAAGATATTTTATGAGAGGAGGACCCGGCTTCAAATGAAGACAAACAAACTCGAGCTTGGCCGCCCGATTAAAAAATTCGTCAACTGGAATTGCAGTCATAGAGGTTTCCAAATACTTTTCTGGGATACTGGATATATTTCTTAGCACTTGGACGATGGCCTTGCAAAGATGTTCCCACGCATCAGTGTGTCGAATCATAACAGTTGTCAGTCGCCGCAGCTTCTTTGCCATAAGATTCAATGATTCCAGATCGTTGGTCCTCTCCAATAAATCGATGTAGTACATTGTATACTTAAATGCATACACGAAGTGCCTTCCTGCCCTATATTAAGTCAGTCTATGTAGAGTTGAGGATACTGATTGTTCGTCACTCACCTTTCGTACTCCGGTCTCCATATACTCATGAAACTCTTTGCTGCTTTCAGTGCATAGAAGGAAGCCAACTCCTCCTTTGCCCGCCTTATGTCATGAAGGCCTTGATCGAAAATAGTAGCAATTCTGTAAGTTGGCCTATGGTGCCAATGCTTCTTATCAGCCGTCCTCAGTCTAGAGAGAACATCCACCAAAAGCCTGTAAAAGTCCTTCGCATCATCTACGGAGAACTCCGGGTCCTTATAAAAGTGACTCCTTTTCAGATAATCCATTGAAGTGTCCAGATCTAAGACGCCACGTTGAAAGCACTTGTATAAGGTGGAAAGAAACTTATAGTGGGGTTCCAAGATTGGATCTCCAGAACTGGTCTTCTCTGGAATATTCTCGACAGCTTGCAGATAGACCTCTAACACTTGCTTAGGTTCCACCTTCAACTTTCCAAGGCACTTTCCTTCCATGTAGTAATTCCTATCGTTATTAGATTGAATTAATGTTGTGAATAATCGTTGCTAGCTGTCGATACGTACCGCCATTCTTTCGAGTTCTTGTTTATCGCTATCTGGAACATATTTAAAGCCATTTTAAGAGCAGTTGAAGACCGTGTTTCTGAGTGACTTGGCTTAGTATACATTCCCATAGATCCACTGAAATGTCTCTCAAATTCGTCAATGCGATATGCTTCCATATCTATTGGCGGTCTTGTAGACGCATATAGTTCGAAGCCAAAATCCGTCCAAAATGTTGCTAATATCGAATCCGGAGGGTCAATAGCATCGTGCCGCAAATACAGACTAGTAGCAAGAGAATAACATAGAATTGCCTTCTATAATTGTCGTCAGTAAGGCTGCTTCTTGAGCGCGGTGACATATTTACATGCCCTCTGTGTTGCAGCTATAGTCTTCTTATAATCTGAATTCAGTTTTTCCGCACTCCAAGTCATGTCATCTTCAGCCTGCGCCTCATATGTTTGAGCCAATCCATACCAAGATTCCAACCGATTCGTATTACAGACAAGGTCATGCTGTGTATTTTTAGTCATACTATGTCTAAGGATTAGAGTGAGTTGTAGCTAACCTTGAAATAGCGAATGGCGTAATCCAAATCCTCTGTACGTCCAGCCATAGTTCTCTTCCTTGATCGGTATTGGGTAAGATATATCTGACCTTGTAGGAAATAGAGACCAATAACGGCGACTATTGTCAGGTTATTATAAGGTCATCACCAAGTTTCACAGTTGTTCGCGACATACCCCTGGCGTAATCTGACTGCATTCGTACAGTGGAGAGCGATTCTAGACCTTTCAAAGACTTTTGCAATAACAGGGGGCTAAGTCCTTGACTTAGATACTTGTCGATAACACTTTGGTTGTAATAAATAGCAGCTAATGTTGTCAGCATAAAGCTCTAACAGCTCTAGCAGCATTATGCAATCCTTACTGTTATCTCTGCGAGGGACGCCAATTACCTCGCAGAACTTATCCAATACTGTTTTCATATCAGATCTCGGAAGTCCTTGATATTGGCGCTTTCTCAGTGCCATTGACATAATAAATTCCACCAGCTCTAGAGCATTCTGCTTGTCAAATAAGATGGGATTTGCCTTATGATCATACGGGAAGAATGACTCGTTCTAGTACCACTAATTAGTTATCGACTATGCGTTACCACGGTGTTCATGATAACATACTCCAAGTGCCAATCCAAAACGACAATGTATGCACTGAAGAAGTTCGTTTTCTGTCTTAGGTGACGCGAATTTGAGGAGTTCATGCTGAAGAAGCCTCAAAAATATTCCACCTGACAGAGCACAGTACTCTCTCGTACCCAACTCCTCGTGCAACAAGTATAACATATGAAATAATTTCTCGTTCTTTTCATTGTCACCCACTGCGTCGGACAATTTCTTACGAAAGCATATATAAACTAGGCTATAAAAGGTCAATATCAGCATGTTCGAGAATGATGACATGAATGGCATACCACCAGCATTGGACGAGCATCTCCCTAAACTTTATTGCTGAGCGAGTATACATTGAGCTCTCCAAACTCATGGAATTGCTATTTATCGTTGCATCCTCGTGGATAACATAGACATGTAGCATTTTCAGTAAGAAAAAGAGGCAAGTTAAAGTTTGAGACGTTTCTTCATCGTCCAGCGACTCTATATGTCTTTAACAACTGTCAGAAATATCTGAGATCAGTTATACATACCAACGAGTTTCTCGTCGCCCAGTGCGTATTCTACAGACTTAGATAAAAGCTCACGGGCCTAGATTCGTCAGAGGATTGCCAACGTCAAGTTGAATTAAAAAATTCAAAACCTTTACCTACCAAGAAGAGACATTTAAATAAAGTTGACGTCCGTCGTCCAAAATCCATCATTCCGTAGCTGTCCACAGTTAAGTCGCCGATAACCATCTTAAGACTGATTAGCAGACAATCAAATGATTTTGCCGAGTCGCTGATTTGCTCATAAGCTTCGCTGAGTAACCTCCGAAGATATAAACGGAACTCTAACGACGAGTTCTCGATGAAGCGTTCAACTACATCCAAATCAAGATGCAGCGGCTTAGCTACTGTGTGCGTATGCTTAAGTACAGTCTCCAAAATCTGAATTTTCTTCTCGGAATTTTCTGAAGAACCTTCAAAAATCCCCGAAAACATAGTGGCCGCATGTAGTTTTGACATTTGCATCACCACGCCATCTGCAGAAATTTCCGGGACATAGAGCCTAATAATAGTCAATAGACGAGCAAAATTTTGAATACGCGGCACTTACGTATTTGGAAGCTCAATGACGATCTTTTCTGATATTGAAGCCAACAGCCTTTTGAAATTCTCAAAAAAAAGAAAAATAGTTTCATGCGTGGTACCAGATGCCTTCTCCAGTATAATCGACGCCGATTCAAATCTAAACATATGGTCAGAATCAATAACACAATTCTTTATTTAGTACCCGCCTTAGTCTTAATCTCAAGGCGTCTGGTTCGTCGCCAGATCCCATAAGAGACAATGCATCTAGCTGGAAGGCCCTCCACGACGCTAGCCGAGATTTAAATTCTTCAATGGTCGCCTGGAAGTTGTCAGATGTAGTATGTTGCTGGAAGTAGTCCACAAAGTCGTCCAGAAGGAGTTCAAAGCATGACTGAGACATCGTAGTATATCTACTCCTCTCGCTGTCGTCCTCACGCTTCATGGCATCCGCAATAACCTGCATTAATAAGTCGTAATAAAACGCTATCAATCTCTTGACCACTTTTGTCAGTGAGACAGGCCAAAAGTACTGCAGGAAATTCTCTGTGCCATCTTCTTTAGGGAGCAGTAGGCTCTTGATAAATGCAATTGAAGCCTCTTTAAGATACAAGTTACCCATATTCACTGACTCCGCAAACTCAGTGAGACCGTCATCATCGGAAAAGCTTGGCTTATCTTTCGGAGTGCCTTTAACAATTGCCAAATCTAGTAGACGTGTTGCACCGGCGGCAGGACTTCTCGATCAGTTCCAGCACTCAAAGGATGGCAACTTTTTAACACTTACTTTTGTATCCCTTCACCGTGTAGGAGCACTTTGGCATAGGAATCTTTCCAGTTTTGCAAATTTTTCATGAAGTCCTTCAACGACGTGTCATGCCGCTCTGTTTCGGAGTTGGCTTCCGATTTCGTAATAGCAACCAAATCCCCGAAAGTCAGCCCATAGGGGTCCAAGAGTGCATCAATGCTTTCAAAAAATTCATGGTCGCTGATAGCTTCTGTAGTGGCGGTATTCTGCTCCTCGACTCTTGCACGAACACGCCGACTCGACCTAGCACCAGTTAACACCCACAACTATCATAGGGCAATAAAAGTATACCTTTCGCCAACATTTTCGTCAGCAAAAGAGCGCCTTTTCTTTCGTCGCGACGACGACTCCTGATCTTCTCCACCTTTAGTGGTCTCATCTTCCGGCTCTTGAAACCTCTTATCAGGTGATTCTAGCTGATTTACCGGAGCATCTGTAGCTTCTTCTGGCAGCTTTATTGTCACCACTATCGGATCTGAAGTGGCCTCGGTGGGAGCTCTGTGAAAGAGATTAGTACAACCAAAATAGCCTAATACCAACGACGAGTTTCCTACGTTTTAGTTGATAGCTGCAGTAAAGCCTTGCCTACTGATGCCCAGGTCCTTGTGTTAACCACAAGACTAACGAACTGTGGCTTGTCATTCGTCAGGGCCTCTGCTAGACTAGACAATTTAGCTTAACTACTGAGAATGTCTAAACAGTAGCATACCTGACATCTTCTTGAATCAGAGGCTGCAGCCATATTGGTGTCCCAGTATGCTTCTCAATAAACCGCTGAATTGTTTCACTAAACTTCACTCCTTCCAGTTTCTTGAAAATTGGACGGGCCAAAGACATGTCGTCGCCAAGTTCGATTAAAATCTTTCCATAAGTTATATGAACTCCGACATCATAATTGTGGACTCACTTTTTGCAAAACATATAATGCCGACAGATCCTCGATGCCGAGCGAGATATCTGATTCTACACAAGCATCGACCGTAACAGTCTTATCACTGCCGTTGATAACACATTCAAGAGCAAACCGTGTGAGTCGCTTTAGGTTCAGGGCAGGCATGAATGACGCAATCTTCAACCAGAACTCCACGTCGTTCGATTCATTGATCATTGCCTAAATTTAAAAGTTAGAATGATCCTGTAATCTGATGGACCCAAATGCGAACCTCTGCAAATTCCGCCATTCCCTGAGCTAATCTATCATGAAGTTCACTAACGCTCAATGCGTGGTGGCTCAACTTTATCCAATCGAGCACAAGTTGTCCATGATTCTTATATGATAGATATTTTAACCCGTAAACGGTAGGTGGTATATTGCCAGTCTGTTAATTAGTTACTTTTGCTGTAGAAGACAGGATATCTAAGGCTAGACCTCCTACCAGCTCCGTTGTGAATATGTCCACTTTAAATAATTCGTTGTAGGTTTGTGATGCAAGCTCCCACTTCTGATCATACTGGGCTTTCAGTGCCTTTTGGAACAGCTTGAACGCCTCTTCAATCTAAAAAAGTTAGCATTGTACATTCAAGAGTATAAGGTTCAAGATCCACAACCTGGACTTCTCTGATTCTCTCCTCATTTTCCGATAGGTCATCCTCGTCAACGTTCAGAGCCGTGAACGATGCCTGTTTTCAGTAAGTCCGGCTACATTATAATCAGTCTAGCTAAACCTACCGCTGTAACCTTTTCCATTGACATATCAATTACCACTGGTAGTCGAATTCATCGATTATTACGGTATGCCACTGAGAACTGTCGGTTTGCGAGACGGCAGACGCTGCTACAGCGAGTTATGTAATGACATCAGCTCGCGAGCTCAAGACCGAGAGCGGCCCCATACACGTCGCCGCACCATCACTCGCTCAAAGGTTAAACTGGTGAAGGTTTGAGTGACACGTTGTGCGCGGCAACCCGAACCCGGCTGGTCGCACGTAAACAAAACGCCATAACCAACAAATTCAGGAGTACCGACAGCCCGGATTTATCGCGGCAAGCTACCAACAATCAGTCTCCATCTGATATTGGAGAATCAGCAGCTCGATATTTCTTGCAGTTACAGCGTCGATTTATATTCCAACACACACGGCCCCAGGTGGTAATGATCCAGTATTCCGCCGGTTCCACGCTCATGGTCTGCTATTACTGAGTACTTATTCTCCGTAGGAACATTACAAGAGTTTGTAATCTGAAAGCCCAGATTCGACGCTTTGGCGATCTGGCTAGTTAGGATCTGAGCGCCCTGTGCCGATTGGTGTTATTAAACTGGAAATAATCATGTCAGGAGATATGCCTGCCGAAGAACAATCAACGCCTGCACCTTCAATCACTGACCTGGATTCCAGGACTAAAGGAGTCTTGCTGAACACAGCCATCAACGGTACGTCTCGTTTCTTGGACTCGTTTGTATCTTGAAAGAAAACTATTCTGACATTGTGTTGAGGTTGCACAACTGAGTCAGCTCACACTCGAGCAACACCGCGGAAAATACAAGTTAAAGATCCTGCGACAACTGGGCGCCTGCGGGCTGCGAATGCTACCACAACTACTACACGTGTAGGTTTTGGTACGAGCAGTTCTAAAGCACCTCTTACTCCTTTCGGGACAAGGTTTGATCCCCATGCGTAAGAACCTAGATTGCTTAATTCTGACCGAATTGAGCAGATGCTCAGTGAATCTTACACCGAAGATAGTTCCATCGTCTGGTACAAATAGAGATACAGTGCCGAGAGAGGCATCAGGTTCGGCAACTAAGGTTTTTGGGTCGACTTCCACAATAGCAAATCGATCGGTGTCGTCGACCAGACGCACAACACCCACGATTGCGGATAGTAACGTACGCACCACTAGCGCGTCGATTCCGCGAAACGGTATCCCCGAATGGAATAAGTCTAAAGCACTGCTCGAACGGTCTCAAGAGAGAATTAGATCGGCCCGAAATTCTCTGGCTGTTAGAGCTGAGCCAGGCTTGGCATCGCGACATCCCAGTAGCGCATCTTCGAAGCTATCGTCGTCACCTACACCGAATGACAAAACACGAACAACACCATCATCTAGTCGAAAAGTTGTTTCCACGCATTCTGCCGCTAGAAGTTCTCGCACAGCATCAGATGCGGCAAGTGCGCCAATGACTCGAGTACGGCCGACTGAATCAACTGTCTCCGGGTCAGCATATATGTCGCCCCTGGGTTCTAGTAAGTCTATAGTAAACAGTCAGATTCGTTCTCGACTGAAAGTGGTGAACGACGACGATAGAGATTCCGCCGTGAATCAGGCTCTTTCTTCAACAGGGCCAAAGCCGAGGGCGATACAGGTTAGTAGGTCGTCCCGATCGATTGCGTCACAGACATCCTCGTCATTTTCTGTAAGAGGTAGTCCAGCGCGACCTTTATCCTCCACGCATGCGAACGGACTCGGTGCTCGAACCGTTAGCCCAACCGATGCCCGTCGGCGTAAGCAGCTCTCATTATCAAGTCCAATTCAGCCAGTAGGAGATAGTAAGGTCAATAGTATGCATAGTGTCATCAGCGCGCCAGAGAAATCTCCGCCGATCGAATCGAAAGCAGCAGTATTACGACCTAGTGCAGGCTCGTCATTCAACGTTTCTAAAGTCGATTCTACAAACGGAAGAAGATCAGTGATTGTATCTACTGAGGATATTCCGCCTGTGCCACCGTTGCCAACTGCGACTTCTCGAGGGCTGAAGGTCCATCAAAACGACTTAAGAGCGCAAACTCCCCAACGTGATACATCAATGCGAAGGAAATCATCATATATCAATTCCAATGGACCTGCTACAGAGCCGAGACGACATAGCAGGCAGTTTTCAACCGGGAGCAGAAATATTGAACCGAGTTTAATGCCTCCCCTAAATCTTTCAGCACTTTCATCAAAGACTGTGTCTCGAGTCAACGCATTTCCAATATCCGATGCGCCACTTGCAACTGGAGTACCGAACATGACGACGGGCAGTATGACGAGCGCGCCGGATGGAAAAGTGGAGATAGCTACAATTATTGCGACTGCTGGTAGCAGTTCTAGAACAATTATGCCAGTGAAGGTTGATGAACCAAAGACAACCGATCTGACACCATCATCGGGTCGTACACTGCGTCGAGGTGCCAATCCAAGCAAAGTGTCGCTACCAGGGTCCCCATCTAGTATGCCATTGCCGTCATCGAGTGTGTTCCCGGCCTCTGAGGGTATAATTACACCTGAGCACGACGAAAAAGGTTCTGTGGACTTTGTGCCACCAAGTGAGAGTCCAAGCGCAAAAAGCATCCCACCCAAAAAGCGCACACATACAACGCATACTACTTCGTCAATTCGCCAAAAGCTTACTCGCACACTGAAAAGACCATTAGAGAACGTGCATCCTATAGCAGCGAATCACGATGATTCAGCCTTATTCTCATCTCCGCCTCCCGCACATCCGGCATTCTCCGACAATGGGCAGCCTGCCATGCCACGTCGACATATTAAACTAACTGATCCAGCATCGCCGACTACATCGATTCCAAGTCCGTCGAAGCGATCGTTAGCACTGGCCAAACTTGCAGCTTTCAAAGACCGAGCAATAGCTGAGCTGTCTCCAACAA
The DNA here is from genome assembly GCA_030568215.1 of Lipomyces kockii. NCBI lineage: Eukaryota > Fungi > Ascomycota > Lipomycetes > Lipomycetales > Lipomycetaceae > Lipomyces > Lipomyces kockii. The sequence goes on along the minus strand of JAJLTN010000433.1, from coordinate 162,813 downwards.
AGTCATCAGCAAGCTCTGGGATCTCGGAGTCTCGTACCACCCGCGTATGGATTGCAGAGAAAGAGCTGGACGTGCGTGATGGATCAGATGATGCCGCTGAGCAAGAAATGAAAGTTATATCTGGCCGACACCGCAGGACAGATGAGCTTGCAAGACAATTGGCGGACTACAAGCGCCACAAGTCGAATCCCATACCGGGGATTCCGGTGGCGCAGGCGGTCAGAACTGAGAAACTTAATGCGTACGAGAAGGGAGAAATTCTGGACTTTCGAACCGTATATTTTTGCGGTACCCCAAATTGCTGTAAAATTGCTGGTCATGCGGATCCATCAACGAACTTTGGATTTGATGATGAGCGCGGTGATTACAAGATCATTGTCGGTGACCATCTAGCTTACAGATACGAGATCCGCGGCGTGCTTGGAAAAGGCAGTTTTGGTCAGGTCGTGAAATGCATAGATCACAAAACTGGAGGGTTGACGGCCGTCAAGATAATAAGAAATAAAAAGCGGTTTCATACGCAGGCACTTGTGGAGACAAAGATTCTGCAAAATCTATGCGAGTGGGTACGTGGCCACTAAGTCATACAGAGTGTACAATGGCTAACTATGTCAATAGGACCCGGAAGATACACATCATTTCGTTCGTGTGACGCACAATTTCTACTTTAGAGGTCATTTGTGCATTGCCACCGAATTACTTAGTTTGAATCTATATGAGTTTGTCAAGGAGAACGAGTTCAAAGGATTGTCTTTACCAATCATAAGAAGGTTGGGGGTTCTAGCTCATATTGTATGATGAGGAGTTAAATGCTAACTATCAAACTTATAGATTTGCTAAACAGATATTAAGTGCACTTTGTCTACTTCAGCGAAAGAAAGTGATCCATTGCGATTTGAAGCCTGAAAATATATTGTTATCGACTCCGGAGTCGGCTGAGATAAGAGTTATTGATTTCGGCTCGTCATGTTACGAAAGGGAGAGAGGTATACATCTCTCACAATTGTGTATTACAGTAAATATGATGACTAATAATGACTATTTAGTATTCACGTACATTCAATCCAGATTCTATCGCTCACCGGAGGTTATCCTTGGCCTTCAATACGGCCTTCCAATTGATATGTGGAGCTTGGGTTGCATTTTAGCAGAACTTCAGCTCGGCTATCCCATCTTTCCAGGGGAAAATGAGCAAGAGCAATTAGGATGCATCATGGAGGTTTTCGGCCCTCCCGAAAATCATATAGTAGAGAGAGCTAGTCGGAAAAAACTTTTCTTTGACTCAACTGGGCGCCCACGCCTTGTCGTATCCTCCAAAGGAAGGAGACGAATTCCAAATTCAAAGGCTTTATCGCAGATATTACGTACCGACGATGCTGCGTTCGTTGACTTCATTGCTTCTTGCTTGCTATGGGATCCGGAGTTACGTCTGAAGCCGGATGATGCAGTTCGGCATCCATTTATTACTGGGAAGATGATGGAAATGCCGGCCCCGGCCAAAAGCTATACAGCCAGTCATATTTATCAGAATGGAAATACCAGTACTTCTTCGGTTTCAGGCTTTCATTCATCGGGGCGTGTGGCTGGTGGTCGACCGCTACCTGAGCTACCAAAGGGGCGTGCGCGTGATTCGTCATCGTCACGGCTGTCTGTGGCTCAAGTCAATAGCATGTCGTCCAACAGCAGTCAAATCCTGCTTCCACAAGGAGCCGGTAGTGCTGCATCTACCCCATATCATTCAGCTAGATCCACGATGGCTCCAGACTCTAGAGAATCGAGTTATTCCCTAGTTCCTGACTTCAAGAGTTCTACAAGACCCCCTCTGCTACAGCCGAGTAAGAGCTTCATATCCAGTAGCGCGATTCACGCGATACCAAAGCCATTATCAAGCAAGCGATCGAGCATTGGATCCAATTATGTTCTTTCAAACGGGCCGACTAGCACTATATCCAATATTCCGAGGATCACTGGTAGTTCCAGGAGCACCCGCGTAGCTTCGGACAGAACCGCTACTCCTCCTGGTTCAGCCATGTACGGGTCGACTGGATCGACACCAGCAAGTCGTGCACGGGCGTCTTAGCGATTACTCGATATTACGGCAACTTGTTAAGGACTTATGCATCAGGTATTTCCGGCGTTTCATTATGGTATCTAAATTGGGTCTACGTCTCCCCCATCCCTCTACCTTTTGTCAATTGCGGTTTCAATGGGTTAAAACATTGCTGTTTTGCGTTTCATTATAGAACTTTTGTACGACATTAGAGCGTGTACGTCTTTGATGATGTGTATAATTAATTAAGGGTACTAGATGGTTCGTGCAGTACGTTACATACAAGCTGAAGAGGTTCATTATAGTAGCTAACAACGTTATCACCCAAAGCGATCAATAGATTAACTACGTTTAATAAATTACGACAACCAATTCTTCTAGCCGCGACAACACCTTGAAAGCCAGAAAACAGGACATAATCATCGAAGAACTTGACCGGGAGAAAACTACCAAAACAAACAAATCATGGCAAGTCAACCAACCACCAACGCTCCATAGCCAACTGACCAATAGTTGCCCGTATTTCTGGGTCTTTTTCTAAACATTTGCGAAGAAATTCTCGACACTCATTTGAAACTACCCGCCGTAAATCCCATTCTTTGGAAATTGCGTCTTCTGCGGATCGAAAGGGAGTCTGTCCGGTCAAACACGTGAAGAGCAGTATACCCAGGGCCCAGACATCACATTTTTCCGCGTCGTACGGCTGAGACTTTAGAACCTCGACAGGCGCATACTGTAGCGTTCCATAGAACCTGTTGAATTGGGTTCGAGGCGTGGTTGGAGTGGTGGGAGTAGTGGGCTGTGACGAAGGGAGTACTATGGCACTTCCAAAATCGATCAGTTTGATGGTGAGCGTGTCATCGACTAGAACGTTCTCGTCTTTAATATCGCGATCTGTAAAACTATTAGCAATGCACTCTCGAGAATGTTTGATTCAAGGGAAGGAACGTACGGTAGATATTCAGCGAGTCAAGATACCACAATGCGTCGACTAATTGTCGCATCATGTATCGAATTTGCCGCTCTGTAAGGTTTCTTCGTGTCTCAATCATCTCGAACAAATCGTGACTCTCGCGCTGTGACGCGTATCGAATCTCCTCTTCAATCTCAATTTCTGGCTCCTCATCGTCAGATTTCTCCATCTCATCGAAATTCGAGGGTTGGTAGTCAGGATCATCCGCCGAATTGTACGAGTCTTCGTCATAATCGGTAAAATCGTCCTCCATAGTCGTGTCTCCATCAGAGTCGTCAACTTCTGTATCAGATGATGTCGGCGGGACAGGGGGTCTACTCGCGTTTAGAACTTGCGAGACGGGTAGAGAGGCTAGAGGCGCTCGTTTCTGTTGCTGTGACTTGGGACTACGGCTCCAAGGCGTTCCATGAAGTTCAGTAATTAAAATAAAGAAATCGTCATCGGAGAAGAATTCAATAAGCCGGATAATATTGGGATGCGGGCTCTGTGTCGTCCGCAGCAGTATGTAAAGTTCTGTCGGTAGTGGACCATGAAGAGGATCTTGCACCCAGCTATGTCGCGGAATTTTTTTCCGATAAATGAATTTCACAGCAACTTCCTGGCTATCCGAGTATCGTGTAGCTGACATGACAAATCCAAACCCTACAATAACCGTTAGGACGCGTGGTTGTCCGACGTAAGAAGTGACACCAGCGACGCGTCGGCTATGTACTTACCACCGCTTCCTAGCTCATCACCCAGCAAATAGCGCGCTTCAAATTCCGGATGAAGAGCGTAATCCTTTAGCTTATCGCAAATCACAACAATTTTATGTCGTTTCTGCACATGCTTCTGCTTGTGCCGCCGCTTCAACATGCGACCCGAATTTTCGTTGCCGACGCGTATAGTTGGCGACCGCTGCACACAGTTGTAGTTCTCGTATGATGCGACATGCTTTTGTGTGGCATGGTTGGTAAGGCAGGCGTGCTGGTGCGGTGTGGTACCGAAGAAAGCCTTTTGACGGTGGAACGGTGGAAGCTGCAGGCTTGGTGGAGGATGGTGCTTGTCAAATCTGTTATAGTCGCACTGGTTGCTGCGATGGCTGGCTAAGGGAGGATTACTGATATAATGAGAAGAAGGATGAGGAGGGGAAGAGGAAAATGTGGAAGATGCCGAAGAAGAAGACGCGTAATAGAGAGATGGAAGACGCGCCTGCGGTGGTTGCATGTAAGAATGCGCCGGTGGTGGTGAAGATGGCAGCGGCGGTGAAAAATACGAGCCACCGCTATACATTTTCGCGAAATGAGGACTGATGTATCAAGTCGTGAGGATAAAATGGGATAGCTGGTTGGGATAGCTGGTTGGGATAGAGAAAGAGATGAAGGAAGAAGATCTAAGACAAGATGGTGGTGGGCACAGGAGGTTACCTACATATGGGATCACGGATATAAAGCATTGGACGCGGCGCGCGACGCGTCAATCACGCGAGACAAACGAGCCGCACAGGCGCGTCACTTCATTTGCTGATGTGCGCGTCCAGCACAAACTTGCGCCGCATCGCGGGAAGAATAATTCAAAGTACTGCAATCACATCCACTTCATAACTTGTAATACGCGAATATAATTACAGAATAAATAGAAGCATGAACCCAATTGATTCTGGAAGAAAGATCGCCGCCAATTCACGTACGATCCCAATTTCCATTTCTACAATCATGCAATTATGAATCTTACGCAGATACGATGCTGCACCATTACTAGCTACTAGAAATGGGTCATGCTGCAGGTTCTACCGATACCTCGACGGCTTGCCCGATCTGAATAGCATCAAAGAGGCCTGTCTCGGGAAGTCTATCAAACTTGTCATTACTAGTGGCACTCATCAAAAGTGCAGAACGAACTTACCCTTTCCGCCGTAGAGCTTCTTTCAATTTTTCCACTGGCTCCAAAACGGGCTCATCTGTCAACGTCCACTGTACATTGATATGAGCATTCACACCTTAGCGAAGTTTATACACAGCTTTACTGTTACTTACGGTTCCAAAGTGCATAGCTAGGGCACGCTTGGCCTTAATATCCTGGAATAGATTCACACTATCGAATGGATTGCAGTGAGCCTTCGACATAATCCACCGAGGCGAGTACGCTCCAATTGGAATAAGGGCAAGGTCGAATGGTCCTCGGTGCTCTCCAATCTCCTCAAAGGCAGGGCAATGCGGCATGTCAATAGCGTAGTCATCTTGATCAACCGGGAGCTTCGGCACATGGCGATATCCGGTGTCACCAGCAAAGTATAGCTTGCCCTTGGACGTAATTGACCACGAGCTCCAAAGGGACTTGCCGTGGTCATCAATTGATCGATTACCACCGTGTTGACACGGCAGGCAGCTGATTGTAGATGTTACACCATTAACTGAGATGTCTCGTTCTTCCCACCAATCAAGCTCAGTCACATCGTGAATGCCTTTGTTTGTAAACCATTTCTTAACTCCTAGAGGAACAAAATAATATGCTTCCGGGAAGTGTTTTCGAATCAAAGCAATCGTATAGTCATCGAGATGGTCATAACTGGAACGATGTGTTAGCATACTAGGACTCCTGAGAGCAAACCAACGTACTGATTGTGTGAAATCACGACCAGATCAACTGCGGGAATATCGGAGATTTTGCATGGCGCTGGTGATATCCGGTTAAACCCGGGTGCCCATTTCGGAGCACATCTCAGTCAATGTTAGCTCAGCTGGTAACTTATTCCTTATCGGACCCTAAACTCACTTGTTTCCAAGTAGAGGATCGAATAGCACTTTGAGACCAGTCGGCATCTCGACATAGTAGGTAGCATGTCCCAGCCAAGTCGCCCGGATGTTTGAACGGTCGGATAGGGAAGCGTTGAAGTCTGGAGTGACAACGGGCATCATATTCGCCGAGACGGTGACGTTACGCCATTCCCGCGACAGTCGACTCCTATACAGCGATTGTAAGTGCCACTGTTTAACAAGCACTTGTTTTCAGACTTGTGATCACATACCATATTAATTCACTGAACTTGACATTGCCTTCTCCCGCCGATGGCCATGGGTTAACGAAATACCCATTCACCTTGTGAGGTTTCGTTTTGGCGGACTCTGGTGAAGTTGACGGTGATGCAACTTCAGAGACAATGAGTGGAGATGAAGGTGAGTTGTAAACACTGCAAGGCGAGAAATCTGTCATGGAGTTTATAGAGGCCAGAGACCTTAGGACTGAGAAGACAGAAGAGGACGACGATGATGAAGAATGGCGCGCACTGCCATCAGAAATACTAACAGCATTCTGGAGAGACTGGGCTCGGCGCACGCCAGCGCTCAGCGTGGTTCGGATCATAAATTTTGTCCTCGAGGGTTCGGAATTGACGATGCTGACAAGCGCGGTCGTATACCAGTCGAAAGATATCTAAAAATTGTTTCACTCCCGACGACACAATTCCGGCCGAACTTCAGCACTTTTAGCTCAAGCAATTGAACCCAGCTGCGAGCAACTGAGCCGGACGGTGAGATTGAGGACACTGGAGGTTACTCTCGCAACCAAGACTCACCAGAAGTGAATGCCAAAAAGTTGTATGATTTGTCCCAGGAGTGAGCTGGTTTTGCGAGTCAGCCGAGTCTCCGGAATACACTTACACCGCTCCCGACAACAATTTCTTGGGTCCGGATTATCGCCGACCCGAAGCCGGTATTGTAGGGCTCTCATTTTCTACATGTCCTATACTATGCACCAGTTTATATTTAATATTTCGTAAACATTGATAATTCGGAAGGTTTGCTATTATGTACTTCTTTGAGATTTAATCGCCACGTTTTATCTATGCTCCTTTTTAATCCAGGAGGGTTTTGGCCCGGAATGACCTTCAAATGGGTTTTGGTCATAGTGTGGCCATCGGTGGCGGTGAGGGCGTGGCTGAATCACATCCGACATTAGTAAAGTATATTGGCACCTGCTCGAGTCATCGTAGCAGCGGCACGAACCCCAGCTTTCCCAGTGGTGCTTGTTCTCTTCCTACTGCACACTTGTGTACCAACAGCTTACAGCGGCCACACAGCCACTTAGCTGTTCAACGCTGTTCATTTCGGCTGATATTCCACCTACCTGCGTTTCTCGTCCCTGATCCGGCACTTATCGCTGTGTGCGGTGCTCTCGCCGTTCCTCGTAGCGGGGTATTCCACTTGCTTGCTCCATATCTAGCAGTCTCCGAAGTCGCACTTCTATCAGAGCATCCACAACTATCACCGCAATGAGTAGTCTTATTTTTAAATCATCTCGAAGCGCGGCGAGGGATTTCCCGATGGCTCGGATCTCACTGAAGGAGGGAAAACGCTTTATGATGGGAAGCGTCACGCCCGATCCAGGGTCTCAACCACCACCTTTCACCGGCTTCAGCAACTTCTCGGGATCGCGTATCGGCTCGGGAAAATCTAGCTCTAATGCTGATCACGTGTCTGGGATATCTGGGACTGACCGAAGTTTCCTCGAAGGTGAGGTTACTCATGAGAAGTTAACCCAGGAGATCACCATGTTCTCACAACTACCGGAAAATTTCGGCATCAATCAGCATATCCCGATCGACAACGAGCTGAAAGAGCGATTGAGGTCTACACTATGGAAATTTAAGGCTCCTATAAGATTTGCATTTGCTTACGGATCGGGAGTGTTTAGTCAGGGTCAGTCATATCAGGTGAGGCACATTTAGGGCTGCCGTTTCTTACTTTTGTACTAATGGCGGAATAGAAGACCAAGCCCCAGGTTGACCTGATATTTGGTGTGACATATACCCAGCATTGGCACAGTCTCAACATATCTCAATATCCAGACCATTATTCGTTTCTGCGACGGCTAGGTAGCGGTGCTGTCAGCTATGTCCAGGATAACATCGGTCCTGGCATCTACTTTAATCCATATGTCGAGATCAACGGCATGACAGTGAAATACGGAGTTGTTAGCATTGACACGCTATGCCGTGATTTGCTGTCATGGGATTCTCTGTATCTGTCAGGAAGATTACACAAGCCGGTCAAGATTCTGCGAGACGATCCGCGGATCCGTCTTGCTAACCAGCGAAACCTTTTCTCAGTGATACGCGTAGCACTTCTCCTCCTACCAGAAAAATTCACAGAGCAAGAGCTATATCATACAATAGCTTCTATCTCATATATGGGTGATCCACGAATGAACGTCGCCGCTGAGGATCCGAACAAGGTGAAGAACATTGTTGACAACCAGAAACAACATTTCCACAGACTATATGCACCATTGATAGATACTCTACCCAATATTGAGATCGCCCGTGGATATGACGGTGTTTCAGATACTGTTACACTAGTACAGGACATGGATCCTTTGAGACGCGGTAACATGGTCGCCCGGTTACCATCCTCGTTCAGAAAGAAGTTGTATGCAAGATATACTACAATACTTGGCGTTGATCCCGCGACTACACAAGGACTGTCGAAACCATCAAGTGATGCAAGTGAGGGAACAATAAAACGCACCGAAGGATCAAAATTTGATCAATTGATCGCTGAGCACCCAGGCCTTCGAGTAGAAGTTGCTCGTGCTATTCAACATACTGTGAGTTGGCCGAGCTTCGTCCAAAGTATCAAAGGAGTAGCCACCGCAGGAGTAAGCAAGAGCGTCAAATATTTGGGAGAGAAGTTTTCAAAGTGGAGAGCGGGGAAGCAGCGTGAGTCTGAAGAGATATAAATTACCATCGCTGGCTTCACGGGATTGTTATAACATATGAAAGTTGTAGGGTTGGGTGGCGAAAATAATCGGGATTCGTTCATTATGCTTTCAGATAGATAATTTGGAGTATTCTGTAAATAGACTATATGGAGTTTAAAGATATTCTTTGTTTGAAATCATTACAGGCTAATCACCCTGAAACAGTAGTAAAATTGCACAACGGTAACAACCAATTTACTGTACAATATGCAGTAACGCACGCGTTAACAAAATATAACACTGACCTCCCAATTACAGCCACCTACTCAACGCTTTAAAGCCGCGAAACGTCTGCTCAATTCATCGAAATCTGGGATATCTGACTTTTTCGCTGACGTAGGAGCAGTGGCGGGCTTGATATTTTGACCATGGAACGTGACGCCGGGTCGAGGATTTTCCGTCGATGCCGCAGCCGGGGCTACACTTATTGGGGGCACAGGTACTTTTTCTGGAAGACCTCCAACAGATGGCAGTTGTAAGCCAGTATCGATAACGCCAATCCCACCACCACCGCCTTCATCATCGTCATCACCTTCATCCGCGAAACTCATTCGCTCCGATTCCGGTAAGCCGGACCATGGAATGCGGTACGTTCTGGCTATTTCTTCAAGGTATGCTGTCACAAGTTCGGTTGACGGCGGCTCAATCGTGAGCTTCTTGTGAACTCGGGGTGCGACCGACGTAGCGGGATTCTCTAGCGCATCACGAGCGAATTCCTTACCGAACTTGGCGATCAAAATATCCCTGACTTGTAACAATTCCTTAACATCTGTACGACCAGCTGCGTAGATGATAGACTTCACTGGTTCCTCAAGACCAGGATCGCATTCGCGACTATAGAGACCACCTATTAGTAAAAGTCGATTATCCGCTTCTTGGTGGGAACCTACCGTTGCTCAAGAAGTCCTATCCGAGCTAGCAAGAGCTCACAATAGAGTTCCAAAATTTCCAAAAGTTCGACATTTACCTCTTGTCGGATAATATTCTCGATCCTAATTCTTGCACTCTCGTCTTTTTCGTTCGACAGTAGTTGTGCGATCTATAGGACAGGAACAGTTGTCAGCTCAGCAGACCCTATGAATACAGAGGTATATTTGATGCAACTCACGTCTCGGCGCTGCTGCTTTGCTAGTGCGCTTTCCTTCTGTTGAATATGACGTAATCGACTTATAGATAGCTTGAGTTGGATCTTTAGGCGGGTCTAAATCAGCAAAATCATTAGAAACGACACTACAGCTAAATGGAACCTGGATGCACCTACACTCAATGGATTTGGAGGCGGCATCGCGCTAAGCCACTTGTTTCAATTTCAATGCTTGCAAGTGGTTTCAGCTATCGTGCGACGAATTTTATAAGCCCCAGGTGTTGAAATGGATGCTGCCTGTATAAAATATTACACGAACCTACTGCGGTGGTGATGATCGCTAGATGCCCTCGTTGATCGCGCGCGTCGCAACGTTATCATTCGCGGCTGAGGTGGCCCTCCGCATCATCACCTAGAACACCGACACATACTACTCTACGAAATTCTCTACAGGGCGATATAATAGTAACGATCCAAATAGTTCGAAATTTATTTATTCGTAATTCATTACCATACCAAAATATCATACAAAGACCGTAGAACACCACTCCAAACAAGCAATTTCTAATATACAGTTGACTAGCCATCACGGCTCAGATACAGCTTCCAAGGATGACATCAACGTTTCAATGAGCACTGAGCACTTGAATTCCCAATATTGATTTCCTGATATTTCACCCATCGGTTTGTCTATAGTATTACTCTAATCGATCAAGGAATTCTAACCGTTGTAAGACCACTTGCTTCGAGGTCTCCTCTATTTCGCCTGCTAGGAATACCTCGTCTAAAATCGCATAGACCTATTCAGTCAACTATTAAAACCAGAGCTCATTTTACAATCGCAACACGTCCCCTACCTACCTTGTAGAAATTAAAGACTAGGTCTAGTTCACATACGTTTCCAAAGAACGTGTCTAGCACCTCCACAAAGAAATGTATAGCCTCCAAATACGCCAGTTCGTTATCATTTGAATCAACGCAGACGCAGAAAAATAAACCAGCATATCGACGGTATACTATTTTGAAATTCCGGAACTGAGATATAAATTACTAATTGCGAATTATAATATTCCAAAGAGTTCCTTACCTCGACGAAATTTGACTGGTATTTTTGGTCCCTTGGAGCAACAAGTCTGTGGACCTCGCCCTTCAATTTGACTTTCTCCTCATCCTGAACAACCTATGTGAGTACTTTCTCTTGTCGAATGTCGCTGCAATGGTATACAGCTTGACTACCAATCCCCGGTCGAGGAACTGATCTATAAGGAACCAACAACGTACATCGTATGGAGTGTAATACTTCGCCAATCGAGTCTTTCCCTGTCGATTCTGAACTAAAATAAACTGCAACATAATTGAATATACAGGCAACTTCCCGCTCACACAACTAATATCAATGCGGAAGTAGCTTGAGGAGGGAGCAGCGGCAGTTTGGGAAGCCAGCCGAAAACCCTAGTCCTGAGATCAGATATCAGTACGAAAGACACTAGGAACAGAGTTGTCCTTTCCCCATGCCCTTGGGCGATATAGTTCGCGAAGGTGCACTGTTTATCGCCTGCCCAGGCTCGGCACTGCACTCAGTTTCAAACTGATCACGCTGCGTTCTAGTACGGCAACATTTAATTAACTACCATTGTTCGCGTGTGGCTCTGAAGTGGGGTTACGTTTAGAGGTTTATACTATCATTAGATAGTGAGGATAACTACGACATCACCAAGCATTCACCTTACACGTTCGGACCCCAGGCCCCAATGTTTTAATCCTCCATTTCGGTTTTCTATACGTGAATTAATATTTTCGCCGTCTGGGCCACGCGAAGTAGCGGAAATACACAGCATGCCGTCCGCGGAGACAGGTGGGACAGTTACAATGTCGTTTCCTCATCCTGCAGCTCGCCCAGAGCCGCTCGCCGACAATGCCAGTTCCTCAGTGCCGCTACAACGAACTCCTGTTGCCGGTCGACCGCCTCCAGAGCTGGATATTCCGCCGTGGTCTGGCACGCGTCAAAAAGCACGGTCATCGCGACCCAAGCCGCATCCTACGCGTTCGGCGTCATCGGCATCATCAGCATCCTCGTCAGCATCGAACTCTACTGCCAAATCGACAAGCAAGAATATTGCTGATCATCCACCCTTGCCTACTGCAGTGAGATCGCTGCCAACGTCTAACGGGCCCTCGCGTTCGACCACGCCAATACAGCTGCATCGGCCGCAACATCACAATGGAGCCACCAGCATTCACGACATTTTCCCGAACCATATACGCGCTGCAAGCCGAAGTGCACCGAATTTGGCAAGTCCGTCCGGGTTAGGAGCAGTGGATAAGGAAGATTTGGCGATGGAAGTGATCGGGCTTTATCAGACCGAGGATACCATTATTCCCCGCGTCCAATCTGGAGATTATGCAGTTGCTCATGATGCGCCTTTATCGTCGGGAAGTTCAGGGATATTGGCTAGCGGACAGAATCGTCGCGGTAGTGGGATATATCATGAGCCGATTCCGGTGCCCATAGGGACGACCAATAGAAGCAACAACAATCAATCGCCGATTCTCAGCTCGAGTGCCGGCAGTGGGAATCTGAAATTAGGAATTCTGTCGCCATCTACAGCGTCGAAGTTCCACCCATTGTTTGTGCCCGGAAGTTTCGCTTCGTCGACTTGGTCCAATTTCCGGTCGTCGCCTGGTACCTCGGCGGCTAATGCGAGGGATAGGTACGGATTTAGGAAGCAGTCCCAATATATTACGTTGCAAGAATACGACGACTGGTGGACCAGATACGACAAACATTGTCAGCGACGGCATATAAAATGGGAGGCCCTTATTGAAGACTGTGGTATCCCTTTCGATGAAGAAGGCGTCCCCATTAGCTTCCCCCCCAAGTCGAAGAAAGTGAAGCGCTACATTCGCAAGGGAATCCCAGCGGAATGGCGTGGTGCTGCCTGGTTCTGGTACGCAAGAGGCCATGATTACCTACGTGACAATTACGGCTTGTATGATAGGTTATGGCAGCAAGGGATGGTCTCACCACCACCCGATTCCGAATTAATCGAAAGAGACTTGCATAGGACATTCCCGGATAACATCCATTTTCGGAATGCAGAGTGGCAAAACGGGTCTGTGCCTAGTACACCGGGATCCACGGGTTCATCAAAATCAACGGCGTCGAGTCGACGGAATTCAAATGTGCCTGAAATGCCCATTGTTCAAGCACTAAGACGAGTATTATTAGCGTTCTCGCTCTATGTGCCCAAGACCGGCTACTGCCAGAGTTTGAACTTCGTGGCTGGATTGTTATTGTTGTTTATGGAGGAAGAGAAGGCATTTTGGATGCTGGTCATCATTACGCAGAAATATCTTCCAGGAATGCATGAGATCAACTTGGAAGGCGCCAATATCGATCAAGGCGTTCTCATGATGTGCGTCAAGGAGTCGTTGCCTACAGTGTGGAATAAAATTGGTGCTGGATTGGATGGATTTCACCACGACGATATGATAATGCGATTACCACCGATTACGCTATGTACTGCCGCATGGTTCATGAGCGGATTTATTGGTGTGTTACCTATTGAAAGCGTTGTTCGTGTCTGGGATTGCTTCTTCTAGTAAGTAACATATTATCCTATTGTTCCTTGCTTTATTCTGATCAATAATATAGTGATGATTCAAAAGTATTCTTCCGAATCGCGCTCACGATCTTCAAATTAGGGGAATCTCAAGTTGATACCGTGAGAGACCCTATGGAAATTTTCCAAGTAGTTCAAACAGTGCCTAAGCACCTTTTGGATGCCAACGCTCTCATTCAAGCATGTTTTAGGCGGCGAAACGGATTTGGCCACATCTCGCAAGATGAAATTAACGAGCGAAGAAAGTTTGTGGCTGAAAAACGACGATATAATACGTCTTCTGCTGCCGATGGTAGTGTTAGTCTTGGGCCAAAAGGAGATGTCGTGTTGTCTAGTAGCGCGGTGGAGAGCTCTGATCTTAGCTACCTCCCACGCACGAATAATACATCGCGGTACAAGCATTACGATGCTATTACAGGTGCCTATCATTCGAAGACCAATTTTGGCAAGCGTATGCAATTGCTGCGTATGGGATCCACAAATATGCTATCACTCCATGCTAGAAACGATTACTTCGGCACCAGCCACGGCCAAGCGAAGGAGCACTCCGCGGCCATGGAAACAAATGACACGACAATAGGAGAATTAATTGTTTCGCCTGATAATTAAACTACAGTGAATTTATGCCTGACCTTGAAAAGAATGTGTTTATTGTACGATAGTGGCTCCTATTTACAGATTACTTTGAATGAGTTTACGATAGGACAAGTTATATTTGGTTCTGCATTATGGAGTTGTTAATGCTTTAATTAGTTTTTGTATCGAGAGTTTGCGAAGAGTGGATGACATGTGTATAAATGTTTTTTGGTATAGGCTTAGAGCACAACATACGTTTTAGAATAAGCTATTGTAGCAGATTGTAACATCGCATAAATTTCTAATATATCTGAACTGGCCATGAGTTCCGTAATAAATAATGGCCGAAACCCATTAGGTAGTTTTAATGCCAATTCCATCAAAGTACTGAAAACCCAAAAATTGCTTGTCATTCTAACTCAGTCCTACAGTCCTGCTTCTCTGCTACGACCTGACCAGCTAGTGGTCCATGGATTGTGGACATATTCCACAGTTACTTGCTGGCTTTGAAGAATTCGCAACTACCAGTTCCCATCGGGTTAGGGGTACGGTCAGCGCAATAACGGAGGGTTGAGAACACACACATATCCGTATGTCGTCCTAGGACATGTACACTCTACACGATATATTTGATTCAGATTCACTGCGAAATATATGGTGCGGCGGAGCAAATGGGGAAGTTCTATTGCGCAGACATCTATCGCGATTAAAAGTGTATATTTGTAATAATGTAAAACATTGAAAGAAAATTGTAGACTGGAAGCAATAATAGACTCAAACCAAACAAACCAAATATGCTCGTAGATACATCAAGATCAACTAAGCATCACGAGCTTTATAATCTATCTAAGTTCTGTATTTCGTCTCGCTATTATCACCTGCGTATATATGTCCAACAGTTGGCAATGTGTATACTCCCTCTTCAAGGCCGCTCTTCTGGTCGGCATTAGCTGCCGCGTGACGCGCATCCAGGGCAACGCAAATGACAATAGCCGCAGTAGATTGCAAAAGAAACGCAAATGCCGTCCACCCCATTGCGTCCATCTTCTTGCCCAGCGTCGCAGAGATTGCTTCAGATGTCGAGTTGTAAAGTACCATCGCCAGCGTGTTACTATCATCCCATTAGCTATCGTCCTCACACTTTGTGGAAATATAGAGAATACATACGCAGACACGTGCGACCAACTAATACCCATACCCCACAGTACAGTGCCCAGGATACAACTCCATAACGTTGCCGAGTTTAGAATACTGGCATACCACGACTCTGGGTCATGGACAATCATTCTCGCGCATCCCGCTAAAAAAGCCAAAATAACAAATACTAAGCTGGATATAATGAGGGTCGGATGAATGATCTTCTCTGACACGAGCTCTGCGAGAGAGACAAGGTCGACTTTCTCGCCGGAGGATGTTTTCACGGATCGGTAGATGTCCAGCGCAGTTGTATTCTTTACGGACGTGCATAGGATTGTCGAGTTATCTGTTGCACAGAGACCGTAGTATCCAGACTGGACTGAGATGGTCTGGTTAATTGAGGAAGTCAAGCTAAACTTAACCGCGTACACCGAAGAGTAGGACGAAGCAGTACCCGAAGATCCAAGAATTGAAAACACTAACTCACTTTATTAGCTTTAACTGCACTTTCGCTTAAATAGATTATACTTGCATAGTAGGAAAACTGTAATGAAGAGAAAGACAACGATGAGAGATCTTAGAGTGCGAGTCGGATGAGGCTTGTTACTATCACTCTTCGGCAGAAATTTCTTAAGGAGCCAGAAAATCATTTTGAACGTGGACTTTAGCTGTAAATAGCTCACAGACACAGAAAAACAGTCGCAAGCTCGATGCAGACAAACACGAGCAACAGAGAGGTAATAAATATCTTCATATTTGCAAAAGCCCCATGTCATAGAGTGAAACACATGGAGCAGCCTGGATCGTAATGAAGCACAGTTTGCTCACTCTGCTAGAGACAATCCCAGAAATAGTACAGTCACATTCTGGACAGGATTTTCGTCAGTATTGGGGTTAAGGACATATTCTTGCTGCGTAGCGTAGTACAGCGAATTGGGCTTCGTGCAACAGGGTCCGGCGAATTGAAGCCACACAGAAATTCAGGGGCTTGTTTCTCAAAAGTAACAATACTAACCCGGTGACATTCACTCATCCCAAGTTTCAATCTCACAGACATGACTTCCCAGCCACTCGACCTGCTCCCCGAGAGCTCAACATCATTCCTCAGTCCCTACCTGCCACCGTCTCCGCCCTCGGATCGCGTCTTTGTCACACTGACATATGCTGCTAGTCTCGACTCCCGTATAGCGCTTGGCCATGGCCAGCGCACGCAGCTGTCCGGTTTAGAATCAAAGTGCATGACCCATTACCTTCGCGCACATCACGACGGAATTCTGGTTGGCGTAAATACGTTCCTTGCAGATAATCCAGGGCTGAATTGCCGATACAGTATTGCAGGCAAGTCACCAGTTGAGGCTTCTCCGCGTCCCATCATCATCGATCCGGTATGTCTGTAAATGAGGCTCGTGCGAGTGCATTGGACACCTTACTGAAGTTTGTGCAGACATTTCGATGCAAGATTGAAAGTAGGTCGAAGTCAATGATGGCAGCAGCTAGCATGGAGGGCAAGGAACCGTGGATTTTGGTTTCGGCAGAGTGGCGCAACTCGGTATCGCCCTCCGATTTAGAGCATATCCAATCCATTGAACGGATGGGCGCGAGAGTTATCCCGGTTGTTGGCCTAGAGTCTGGCAATAGAAACGAATCGTGGGCTGCGATCTTAAAGTCATTGAAAGAGCTAGGTATCCGTTCGCTGATGGTCGAGGGTGGCGCGCGGGTTATTAATGATCTACTATGTACTGCAGTGGGCGACATAAACGGTACTAAGGTTTCGCCCGTTGATGTAGTTATCATTACAATTGCACCAGTGTATCTCGGAAAGAATGGGGTGGAGGTCTCACCGCCAAGTGCGCTGGATAATTTGTACGATATTACGTGGGACCAGTTCGGACGCGACTGTGTCATGGCGAGTTTCAATAAAAAGTTGCGAGTGGCTCTTTAGCTCTGGCACATCAATTGAACAAACCAGTTAAATAATATATTCGACAGTTTCGCTAATGCCTCTACTCTACCACCACATTTGCGACAATTAGTTAACAAGGACATATCTATAACGCGCGTTTCCATCCTCCATTAGCTGGACGACTTCATTCACATTCGACATGGGCTCATGTTTTCCAACATAAAGTCACTTGCCTACTATAGGTCAACTGATGAAGATCCCTACATCGTGTTACCGAAGAGTAAAGACGGTCAGCCAATCGACGACATTGACGAAGAAGAGAGAGAAGAGCTCCAGATTCTCTCAATCCAGCTGTTAATCTTTTTCGTAGCCACCATTTCCAACATATCCTTCATCTCTTGTCGGCCACCAATACAGGTACCAGTGAGATGCACATTGAAGATAAAAGGACACAAATCAAATTTCGGGAGGCCGCCATCCGGAACGCCAACTTGGACCAAAGTGCCGCCGACCTTCAAGAGTCTGAGATAGTCACTCATTGGCATTGAGATGTCGTTAACCGTGCAAACAATCAGATCAATGGAATGCAAGTTGTTTTCCACCCATCCAGGCTCGGCAGTGGCGATCTATGGCAACCCATTTTGCATTGAGATCCGATACCAGTGGTTTGCAGACTCGAGCACAAATTTTTGTGGAGGGAGGGCTTTTTGTAAATTCACAAATCATTCAACAAAGCCTATAGCTTCTCATTAATTTATTTTCTATCTCTATACGTATCGGTCATTCCCGTGTGTATATTCCATAAAATTTTTCTACATGAGTAGTCCAATCAGTTGAGATGCCGCAGCTGTTTAATTTTCTGTTTGTGTCCTTAAACTGCCAAATCAAGAATATACAAATGAAACGCCATATGCCATGATCCCGGTCCTAAGCCTTTGTCTATTCTAAGTCCACTTCTTTAGAACACATATGGAACTAGATTCCATTTTCCCTCAACTACCTTCGCACCGAATTTTTCGACATAAAATTTCCGACTTTGTTCGGCTGAAGTACCTAAACTGACTGCAGTCCACATGAGAATAGCAACATTCGCTCGCGTAAAACCACATATCCACGCTACGGCCAAATATATGACAACTTCGGCGGTGTAGTGGGGACAAACGAGGTGCTTGAATAACATAGTAGGCGGTGTCGGTGAGTATTTCTTCAATCTAGATAGCTGATCATGTGCAGTGTACTGCGCGAATGCTGCAACGAGATACATAATAATGGCCATCTTAGGAACGCTATCGCCTTCGTCGTCGCCAGCCGAAGTGCTCTCTAACGCGTCACTCCAGGTAGCGGCTGTCGCAGCGAGATAGAACAAATGACCGACAATGTAATGGCCACCACGCATTCTTGCAGTCTGACTCATCTTCTCAACGAATATGCATTCGCATAATCGTCGGAAACACTGTAGAGTGACGATGATAGTTGATGCCATCGCGCGAGTATATGAAACATTGACGTCGGAAGCATTAAGAACGAATGCGTCCTTAGCGAGAAGCCATGTTAGCTTCTTCGTCAGAAGCTCGTCAATATAGATCAAGCAGCGAACTGGGAAGGTGACTTTTCCACTGTGACAAAGATACAACATCGCAGAAGAGGCAGCCGAAAGCGACAATCCCAGGACGTAAAAATGAGCGAACCACCGTTTCGGTACAGTAAAACCAAGCGGTTTCAGGATGGCATCACACGAAGATTCAATTAAAGAAGCCTTTGGCCGTGGAGCACATTCAACGGGGGTGATTGATCCAAGAGTCTTGCCGTACTGGAGGAGATATCGCAGTCTCGGCACGAATCGCGAGAGAAGGACGGAGGAAGTTAGGCCGTACAAGCTCAGCTGGATCAGAAATGACAGGACATGCATTTTGCTATCAGTTTGTAAGGATGGCTATAAGAAGATCATGATGGACGATAGTAGATGAAGTGAGTTCTAACACGAACAGTGGAAACAAGTTTGCTCGATTTGAAAGAATGCATGGGGTTAATGGTCGTGATTGATTCAGGGGTTGATGAGCCCTAATAAGCCGACTTGCAATTCGGAGTCGTTCTAAATAGACTGAAACTACATAGACAGCTAGAAAATTATTCTCCACCTTGACTTCCTTACATTTAAGTTAGGCTTCTGAGGCCGTGCTTGTTGAGTTCCTGAGTCGTTTGGTTATGTTAGTGGGACTTGAATCAAAGCGTATAGTGTATATCCAGTTACGTAAGACAAGTAAGCGTGACACCACCTGAGCTGAGTTCTGCCTGCCCTTTGCTGATTCAATCCCGAGTGCGTTTTCTCGATCGGAAGAAAGCAGGATATTGCCGGGAATCAACTCACAGCAGGACTTCTCTATAATCCAGAGTTTAATCTAGTGCCAAGACACCTAAGTATCAAAAACCATTTATGGAAATACGCACGTTATTGAGCCACCAGACACTGGTAGCACTGAGTGGTCGTCCGGAGATTTTGCAATCTACTCTTGGAATGGCGAGTTGTTCGGGGAGGCTATGAAATAGTATGTGTATGGATCGCTAGCGTTGAGGCACGACGGGAATGTCATAGGCTGCTCCTTGCGTTACTACTCATAAGCTCTGTTTTCGCACAACCGAGCCTCTGACATCCAGCTTGATGATAGCGACGCGTCGATTCTTTACAAGCTTTCGGAACGCGCGTACTTCGTATACCCAATCGTCCACTTCATTAAAGGGCTACGCCTGCTTGAGACTGTCGATAGACCGGTTCGAACGAACGGATGCACTTTTGGGGTTGTTAGACTGTGCTTGGGTAGACAGGTGTACCCCTTCCATTCATAATACAACAAAGACTTTAGGCATTTTAATATAGTACAATGTATCTAGCAATACTCCAGCCAATCATATATCGTATTCCACTCGCAAAATCTACCTAGGAATACCAGGAAGTGATATAAACACACTCCTTCAAACTCCAAATTAAATATATGCCACAAAGTAAAACCTGTTTCCCATTACTCTTAATAAGCCTGCGGATTGGCCACTGCATAGTCTTGAACTTGTTCCATCATGTTTGGTTGTGGGTCGTCATCAACCGCCCCCATGAATAGCGTAATGTCATCCCACAGAACACCCATTTCCTGCCAATCCAAATATAAAAGATCAAAAGCAACCGCCTCATTATCGAGATAATGCACCAACTCATCGGTACCCATAGACTGCATGTTCTGCGGCTGCTGCACACCACCCGGCGCCATCGGTATCACAGTCTGAGGTATCGGAAGTGAATTCATAGGAGGCGGCAGAGGCAGATTTTGCTGTTCAAATGACGGCCCCCGTGCAGTATTCGTATTATCCAGCAATGCCATGACACCTCTCGCATTGCGCAGCTCAGGGTCATCGCTCGGACCTCGCCTTGCTTGTAACCTTGGGGACTGAATTTTAGACAGCGGGACTTGCTGTCCTTGCTGCGCTTGCTGCTGCTGAGCTTGTTGCTGATGCTGCTGCAACGGATGATGCTGGCCCTGTCCAGCACCAGCAGGCTGCGTTTGAAACGTCCCGTATCTCTCTCGCCAAACCCATATACTATCAAACAGCACGCTCGTTGCCATTCTAGAACGGAGTTTCAGACGTGGCGAGATATATTGCGGTCGTCCATCGCGAATCGCATCCAGCTTATCCTTGCTATGTAGCTTCCAAAGCTGAAACATGATCGTAGATACGCGAATGGGAAAATCGTTATCTTTAATCGACGATTTTCGCATGATCGCAATGGCACTGGCGAAATGACGTTTGCCAGAAGTGACGTCAAGAGACTCCGATAATGAAGAAAATTGTAATTTCATGATAATAAAGGCTGCGAGGACGATATCCAACTCAATGTAAGTTGGCAGATAGAGTAGCTTCGAATATTTACCATCTGGTATTATGCTCACATCCAAAGTCTCTGTGAAAGCGATCGTCTGGATCGCAGCTTGATATGCTAACGTCAGACCATCCAAATTCGACTCCAAGTCTTCGTCTAGAAACGCATACGCGTATAACTGAGTTCTCGTGACGAGAATTAATAACTTGCAAATGTCGGATGTCAGTCCCAAACTGAGTTCGATTTCATCAAGTTCTTTAGCTAGAACCCTAATAACTGTGCGGCGGGTCTGTGAGTCCACGTTTCCGCAGATGTCACGCGTGTCTTGATTTAGAAGTCGAACCATCCTGTCGCAGAATTTGGCGAGCTCGACCTGAACTTTCAGATCCTGTGGCATGGAAATAAACCCTTCCCGGCGGTATGAATTGTTAACGGTCCAGTCGTACATAGAGAAAGTTGGATATCCGAGTGCCATAGAGAGATGTTGTGAAACAATGTTGCAGGTAACCCAAGTCTTCACTTGTTCTTGTGTCTCTGAAAGCATAGGACTGACTTTGACACGACCGAAATCCTGTGTCTTGCCGGGACAGTGAAGACCGAGCTTCACGGCGTTAAACATAGCCAAACCACAAGTATTCCAGGATGGATCAGAATTAAGCGAACCAGCTGGCGGTGGCCATACTGTAAATATTAGGATCGCTTGGACATCATACGCTGACCTGAGCGGCGAATTTAGTTGGCGAGCAACCAGTTCTTTCACCTTCGACGAGAGGATCGGGAAAAGTGCAAGATCTGAGTATATCCGTGATGCTGTCTCCAAGATTATCCAAAATAAAAGATCCGACTTCAGGTAAATGCTGTCTGGACCTTTGCAGATGTCGACGACTGGTAAGTATGGATGGTAATTTGATTGAAACTCCAGAAAGAGTCCAAGAATTTGGTCCTTCGTAACAGTAAATCCTTCTAGTGTTCGGGGTGTAATAGTATGTGCGTTTGAATCAAATAACTTATCCTGGGGCAAATGGTCCATCATCTGAATTGAAGTTAAAATTTGCGGCTCTTGAGTAAGTCCGGTTGGTGGCAGTACCATAGTTTTATCCGGTGACTGTGGCTGTTGTTCTTGTGTTGGCCCGCTGAGTCGAAGGAAGTGCTGTCCATTTGTAGATGCCTTCTGCGGAGCACTCTCGTCAGTGGCTTGCGGGGCAGACTGCGCTGCAGGTCTCACAACTCGTGATCCATTAACAACTATCCCCGAACTGTTCATTACAGGCCTACTCGTGACATTCGGGAGGGACGCATCTGCGGTAGCCGGACTGGATACGGCAGTTGACCCCGACGTCGATTTTCCGCGAGCGAGATCTAGAAGTGTACGCGATACCATATCTTGTTCTGAATTCTGCACTTCCAACGACCGTCGTAGCTCCTCCACTTCCTTCTCAACAGCAGCTAAGCGTCTAATTCAGTTAGTGAATCGCGATACTATAGTTGGAAACGCATCGACATACGCGCGCTTGTAGGTCCTCTTGAAGTCGGTCTTGATCGAACAGGGTAGATTACGCTTCACACACCGTGTGCACGCCTCAGGATCTCTCTCAAATGCATCGCATTTAACCTGGACTCAGTTAGCATCATGACCGGGAAGAACAAGAGATTGGCGCTGCAACCCACCTTCTGCTGACGACACTCCACACAAGCAACTTTCCGAAGTCGACCGGAAGTCGAGTCCTCCGGTGAGGTCGATCTCATTTCTCCATCGCTGCTCATCTGCATAGACACCGCAGAACCCGGCGTCAGATTCAATGCTGGCCCAGGTGTAGACGCTGACATGGGCATCATCGTCTTGCTCGTCGTGTTAGGCATGCCAGCCACCTTGTTGGGCCCATCAGTCGGCGCTGGTCTTCGAACCGGAATAAGCTGCAGCGGAGCGGACAATGTAGCCTCCGGTATCGAAGACATACGTCGCTGATTCGGGGTCGGACGACTCTTTCGACTTAGGCCCAAGCCGCTGAACAGACAGTCAGATTAGTTTGTCAGTTGCCCGTTGTTTCCTGCCTTGAAGTGGCCAATACCGGAACAATAAAGTTGTTCGGCAAAATACAAGCCGATATTCTCTATTGAATGTAAAAGGACGGCCGAACGTGGAAATAGTAAACAGAGGACCGAAATTGATGCCGATGTCGGCGTGTTTCAGAGCGGCGGTCTGCGTAGCTTCCCTACATCGGAGTACATTCGCTCACGCACATCTGCTGCTCGGACGACAACGTCAATGCTGAGGGTTAGGACAATCACAAGTTTTCCACCAATCCTGGTCAGCATTTGCCAAACTGATTTCTACCTTTATAGCGCGTGCCATGCATCTAATTAAATCTATTACATGTATCAATTACAGGTACTTTGTACAATTACGCCTTTGCATTCCCGTATGAACTCAGGACTTTTCACCCAGCCCAAATTTGACCAGATTCCGAAATATTGAACACCAAAAATCAAAATGAAATCATGAAATCTCCCTATAACCATTTAGTTGCTCTCGTCCTTCGCTTTCTTCTTAGCTTCATCCCAGTCCTCGGTAGGTCTGTCAGCCTGGGGAGTCAACCTGAAAGCGTGTCGTCGCTCACCAGAAGCCCAGTCTAGCAGAGCCGAATGGAGTGTACGCCTGTTGTCCCAAACAACGACAGATTTAGGCTCCCATGAAGCACGGACCTGGATGTCTGCGCTTTTGGAGATGAAGTCGTAGATGAAATTGAGTATTGCGTCGGATTCCTCACGTTTCAAACCCTTGATGTAGCGAGAGAACTGTGGATTGACGTAGAGAGCCTTCTGCTTAGTGACAGGGTGCTGTCGGATCAGAGGGTGGAAGGTCTCAACAGGGTCGCGACGGACAATACCGCCCTGTGCGCGGGAAGAGTGAGCCTGAGCGACACCGGAGTGGAGGACTTCGAGCCCAGAAAGAATCTCACGAAACTTAGGCGACAGCCTGTTGTATGCCTCAACTGAGTCGACGAAGATGGTATCCCCACCGGTTTCAGGACCGTCGAGCATGCCGAGGAAAGTTGCTCCCGGCGGCTGGAGCTCGTAGCTGACATCAGAATGCCACGCAATGGAAGAGATGTGCTCCCGAAAGAACGAATCGTAGACAGAATCGTTCTTGGATCGATAGACAAGATGGACTTCAGGAAAGCCCTTAGGAGCACCAGAAGTAGGGTGGATGTGATTACGACCGAAGTGCGACGAGAATTTCAAGGCATCTTCGATAGGAAGGTCAGCAAGATCTTGATCACGGAAGACGACAACACCCCGCTGAGCCACAAGGAGCGCCAATTCATCCTTGCCGGCATCTGACAGCTGAGAAAGCTGAACTCCTCGAACTTCTGTACCGAACTTGGGGGTCAGTCTCTTGACCTTGAGCGATTCGTTGTCGTTAGACAAAAGGTTGGGAAATGCAGGATCAGCGCGGGTGCCGGGATCAACGAATTCGAATGGAGTCAATGGCTCGTAGTGCTCTGTGGTGTCCCAGGTAGGAAGGTACTTTGGATAGGAAGCCTCCTCAAAAGCGTCGCCGGCAAGAACCAATCGGCCATTCTCGTCCTTCTCGACGGTGGTGCTGTTGTCCCGAGTGCTGCGGAAGGTGGACGCCGCAATAGACTGGATAGTTGCGAATGAGTTCGACATTGTAGCCAGTCAGTGGTCTATGTGAATGATATGGGGAATCCCAAGTTCAAGTGCAATGACACGGCTATATAAGACGACGTCTTCTGCTCGAATGAACGACTGCGGCGACTGCGCTAGTTTTCGGCTAATTGTCCACGCAGAGACCATTTTTGTCTCTCAAAATTCAATCGGCAGAGGCTTGCAGGTAATTGTTGTGCGGTGGTTGTTGCGTGCTCGCGATTGGTAATGTCGCAAGGTTGAGTAATAATTGCCCTAACCTTACCCCTGAGGACCTGTAAACAGTTAGGCTATTCTCTATTGTGGTCTAGCGCGCATGGCAACATTGGACGCAAAGATTGCATCACACTCGCTTTGGCTGACTAACTGTCGTTCACCGCGATAATAATATTGACGCGAACTTTGGAGTCATACAGAAGTACCACCACGCCAATTCACTAGGACATGATCTGGCAACTTGACTCCACCTGGGTTCTGTGAAGTCAACTCGAGTGACACTTCACATGAGGCTCGCGAATATTCAGAGCAGCCCTACATAGAGCCATCAACAGTTGATTGTGCGGTCATTCGAGGACTTCTAGGAGGTCGATCTTGAGACTCTTGTTTCCTACCATCGTTAAGGAAGTAATAGTCAAGTTACCGACGGGAACGGCGAGCAAGGCTACTAAGTTCTTCATTCATCTGTAACTGCTGAGAGGTCCGTCAGTCATGGTGGAGAAAAAGATAAGGATAATGATCTACGACTGGCAAGAAAGGGGCCAAAAATTTAGTAGCATTAAATTAATTGTCGGTTTACTCCCCATGAATCTCCTTAAATTAATCTGGGATTTTGTCCTTCCGCAATATCGCCCAGTTGGCGATAGGGATGGATACGATTACGGTACCGTCAACTTTTGAGATTATTGCAAAGTTAATCACAAAAATGAAGCTTTAATCTTAAAATAATCGCATGGTGTAGTGTAAAATCGTATAGTGATCGTATTCTTATTAGGAAGGTAGGGTTATTACACTTGTACAGGAAACGTCTGTTCTCTGAAATATCAATCAAGGTAAGCTGTTGCAGTGTTTAGGGTTTAGCTTACTCAAATGCCTAACCTCTATTCGATTTTTTACGAGCAACTAACTTCATTGCTCGTATAGCTAATCGTAAACCTCTGCGACCAATCCTATAGTAATCGTATTAGACTATACGATTACGAGTTACGATTAATCGCAAATCGTATCCACTTCTAGTTGGCGATATCGTAACGTATTTTAGGCGATACGGCGGTACGATATGCCATATGGGAAAAACCCGGTGATGCCGTATCGTGCCCAGCCCAACTGATCACTTCTCGGGCTGCATCCGTCAAGCGTGCGGCGCGTCAAACGTGCGGCGCGTTATGGTGATCGACTAAGACAAGATCGGCCCGATACCGGCGAGACACACCACTAAGTTTAAGGTTTCGCCATTGGCAGCTTGAACCATCGTTTCCACCCATCCCCGGCCGTTCACCAGCAGTATTGAGCCCTTTCGGAATGGCGCTTCAACTATATATTTGTCTTGTCATAACGTAGGCCGGTCGTGTGGCTACTCGTCACAACTTCACCACCATCTATACATGGCCTGCGTTCGCGTGTGAAGTGCCTAACGTCAATGCGCAGCGGAGAATAACTGATTAGCAAACGAGTATCAGGAGAACAGATAGTATTATGTCTATCTCATCGTCTGCACAACCACAGGCAGTGGACCAGATGCAGCCAGAACCAATACGAACAGAAATTAAAGATCTAGAAGTTGCAGCTCCGGTTCCAACTGCTGCGTCCGAAGTGCCGTACACCGTTTTCTCTCGTTCACGCAAACGAGCGATATGTGCCGCGGCGACGTGCTCAGCAATGTTCTCGCCACTGGCGACAAATATCTATTTTCCTTCCATTACAACCATTGCATCGGACTTGCATGTTTCTGTGGAGATGATCAATATCACGGTTACTACATATATGATACTGCAGGGTATTGCACCGACGTTTTGGGGTTCATTCGCGGACGTGCTCGGTCGGCGGCCAGTTTACCTTGCGACTATCACGGTCTTCATTCTTGCCAACCTGGGCCTCGCATTACAAGATTCGTATGCGGGACTACTGGTTCTTCGAATGTGTCAATCCGCTGGCTCATCTGCCACAGTCGCTATAGGAGCCGGTACTATCGCAGACGTCGCCGTACCGGCAGAACGGGGGTCGTACATGGGCCTCTTTTCCGCTGGAGTCATGGTGGCGCCAGCGCTTGCGCCAGTGTTCGGTGGCGCATTGTCAGAGACTTCGTACGGATGGCGGGCATCTTTTTGGTTTTTGTTTGCGGCCGGAGCAGCTCTTTTGTCGATCTTGTTCGTGTGGATGCCAGAGACCGGCAGAAATATCGTGGGGAATGGAAGTATTCCACCTCGTGGTATTAACAAATCGCTTCTCGACATGCTGTCCCGCCGACGCAAACATCATGAAGTCGACCCAGAATTTGTAGCAGCCAAGAAGCAGCGGAAAGCCGCGAACCCCTTACGTTGCCTTGCCATCATCTCCCAGAAAGACGTCTGCATTGTGCTCGTCGCCAACGGTTTGATCTACACAGGGTTCTACTGTGTCACAGTCGGGTTTTCCTCGCAAATGGCAACCGTATACGACCTAACGACACTGAAAATCGGGCTATGCTTCCTACCGTACGGCGCTGGCTGCTCAATAGGCAGCATTGTCATTGGCCGTCTTCTCGACTACGAATTCCGCAAATTCGCCCGCAAGTCAGGTTACGGCGACGGTCGCAACGTGCGGCAGAACCCCGACTTTCCACTCGAGCGTGCGCGCATGTCGATGGTCTGGTATCTCGTCGCCGTCACAGCGGCCGACACACTCGTCTTTGGTTGGACTTTCCGCGCCAACATCTCCATTGCCGTCCCGCTTGTACTGCTCTTCACCGACGGTTTCAGCTTTACAGGATTTTTCACATTCCAGCAGGTGCTGCTCGTGGATTTGTATCCGCAGGAATCAGCGTCGGTCACTGCCGCAAATAATTTGGTGAGATGCTTGCTGGGCGCGGCGGGATCTGCGATTGTGGATTATGTGATTAGTGCAGTTGGCATGGGATGGACGTATACTATTGTGACTGCAATGATACTGCTTTCGATCCCGCTTCTCATCACTGAACTTTTATGTGGACAGAAATGGCGAAGTGCTCGATTCGAGAAGCTTCAGAAGACTTCAATGGAAGAAGCGGAGCAAGCTAGAACGGACAACGAAAAGAATGGCGACAACGGGGAGCTTGAAAAATCGAGATAGGACGAATACTGAGACATTGGAATCCTCGATGTGCACATCGCGGACAAGAAGGAGTATTATCTCTTGGTCTAAAATGACGGCGCAGGTGTTGTTATATTGCATTTACCGGGGATATAGAGATATTGATTTGAATTTCTTCATAGTACAATGATTTAACAGTGAATAAGACCAATTAACTAGTCGTGAAATGTTCCCAGTTCTATTAATGCCAAATATAATACTCCATTGTAACCCAAACTCATCGTCTATCCAAAGTCGAATGCAACACATGCTCCCTCATCAACATCGCCATTGCCGCCGTGGCCACGCCAAGCAGGCAGCACAAAACAAAAACAGCTCGGGACGCATCCAAATACGCTTCTCGCACGACAGGAATCAAATACGGCGGCAACGCCTTGACTTCATCCACGCTCTCGAGGATCCGATTAATCACTGCCTCCGCGTCTGAGCCAAACACACGTTGTCTGAGGGACGAACCAAGTACGTTTTGGAACACGCTGGATGCGATGGCGACGCCGAGTGTGGAGCCGGTGCCGCGGAAACCATATTGGATTGACGTCGTCACGGCCTGGAACTGCTGCGGCACTGCGGCGATGAGTGCGATTAAGGTGATTGTTAGCAACGAGCCGTACGCAGCGCCAGGTAAAAATGTGTAGAAAATGACAGCGAACATAGACGTGTGGAGACCCAATGTGCAGATAAGTCCTGTTCCGACTATGTATAAGCCCGCAGACAACAGCGCAATCTTGTAATACAGTCCCGTCTGACGCATGTATATTCCCGAACCAAAAGATCCCACCGCGACGCCTACGAAATTCGAAACCAAGCTCGCGCCGGCCTTGGTCTCGGACACGTCTCGGACAGCGACAAAGTAAAGAGGCAGGTAGAACAGAAGAGAGTACACCGACATTGTCATGAACCAGTTGCAGAACGCTGCTCCAAATATCGTGCGGTCCTTGAGAAGTTGCACCGGGATGATTGGTTCTCGCGCGACGCGGAGTTCAACGTAGATATACAATACTAGGAATCCGGCCGATATTGCGAGCGAGATGAGTATCAACGGATGTGCCCACGGAAGCTGATTACCTCCTGCAGATACGGCGAACAGGAATACAACCAAAGACAACACAAGAGTTCCGGCGCCTACAAAATCGACCCTAGCGAGCAATCGTTCCTCTCTAGCCAATTCCGTCTCACCCTCGATAGCCTCATCATCTGACAGATAATGGTCCTTAACTGGCAAATCAAGAACAAACCAAATCGCAAATGTCGACACCACGATCAGCGGCACCTGTAACCAAAACGCCCAACGCCATCCAAAGGCCGCCGTGACGGCACCGCCGAAAATACCACCAAGCGCAGCGCCTGACCCAAACATGATGTTGCCAAATCCTTGAAGCACCCCTCGTCGTCTCAGAGGTACTAGGTCCGAAAGCGTGATAGTTGACAAAGCAGTAAGACCGCCGCCTCCAATACCGGCAACCACACGGGCAAAAACAAGAAACCACAGGTTTCCCGCTAATCCACACGCAATGCAGCCAACGCCGAACATAATATTGCTAAATAACAAACCGGGTTTCCGACCAAAAATATCCGTCAATTTGCCGTACAATGGCTGAAATGCGGCACACGCAATCAAATACGCAGTCGCAATCCAAGACACGTTCCTGAACCCATCAAATTCAGACGCAATATGCGCCAACAAAGTCGCGACTACAGTACCATCCAACGCCGCCAAAAACACACCAATATACAGCGACAAAAACACGATAGCGAGTTGCGTCGTATTTAGTTCGCCGGGCCCGCTACTTGCAGATGGCGGGATGCCTCGTGTCGAGGAACTGAGTGAAGCTGTGAATGACGACGCTCGCGACGACAAGCCTGACACGAACGGGTTAGGAAGCGTGGCGCGGGTCTGTGTTGGTAGTAGTGGCTCTGTAACGTCTTCGACGTCGCTATCAACTATGATGGCATCATGTTTGACCACTTCCGAAGGGAGCGGTATCGGATCTCTGGTACTTGCCGTCGGTTCTGGCATCTTAGTCGATGCAGTGTAGGTAACTACTACACACTAAAATGCAATTTTCGGGACAATCAATGTTATTGTATATCAAAACGACAGCAGGCTTGTTAACGGATTTCGAGCTTATAACTCACAGATTTGTGTACGCTCGAGATTATGTACGAATAGCCACTGGCGCTGATTAGAACAAATGATGCAAACTCGAACGTCGAGCGGTTCAATTAGGCCGGGTAGCTAAAAATCGGCATTAAATTGTCCACGCCGTTTCTCGCATATTATTCCAACCCTAACCACGAGCCTTTATCCCTGTCATAAGGAACAGTGTTAGTTCAGGGCGAGCGAGTAGCTGTGTA
Organism: Lipomyces kockii; assembly: GCA_030568215.1. Taxonomy (NCBI): domain Eukaryota; kingdom Fungi; phylum Ascomycota; class Lipomycetes; order Lipomycetales; family Lipomycetaceae; genus Lipomyces; species Lipomyces kockii. The sequence continues at coordinate 132,515 of JAJLTN010000433.1, read as the reverse complement.
CCGAGCCTTGTCTCCTTTGCCTTCTGGGCCATCCAGGGCGGGACCACCAGATCTCGGCATTTTGTTCGTAAGTTCAAAATCTGGGGTTTGGTGGCCGTCTAATACAAGTGATTATCATATCAAAAAGTATAATACCAATAATAACAATAACGCCAATAGCGATCACGGAAATCCCAATCCTCCAGACAATAAATCCCCGATTTTGTATACTTTGCAGAACAGCCTTAGATGCCCGATAACTTCAAAAATAATGCTCGATACTAAAATATATAACCTTGCCAAACTAATTGTCAGCAATTGCGTCGACCCAATTCACATCAACGGTTATAATCGCATCATTCATCACATAGCCTCAGTATTTATATCCAGACAACCACTTGAATCAGAAGTTATATCTTCCTTGCAATAATAAATCCCCCTCGATCCCATTCCGAAATTTGCATAAAACCTGCTACTCCAGCGTAATTCTACAACTCAGTTAACTCTGATCGAGCCGCCACCCAACAAAACATCCAATAACCGTACCGGTAACCGCAAAATTCCACCACCAATTGAGGAAACTCCCCAATGCGAGCATCCTGTGTTCATTGGCGAGAATGACGAACATGAGGTTATTGTGCCGAATAATTGGAATTGGACGGACATGACGATAATGTCATAAAACAGAGAGACAAAGCAGCCCATTCTATCTGTCCTTGTCTACTTTGTGACAGTCAATGTCGTTAAACTTCAATTCCAAACGCGATTATCAATATATCTGCAGGCATCAATTGACCTGCATACTAAATGCTAGAGGTTGTTGGGTAGTAGTGAGTGCGCATGCTGCGCCGTCAGACTTTCGTGGGCAGAATCGAGCCTGGCTCGCTGCCGCTGCGGGGACCCGCCCAATCCGGCCAATTCCAGCCGGCCTCGGGACCATCAATCTGGCCGTATATGAAAGTTTCTTTTGGACAGTTAGACCCTTGATCTGACAACGTCGCTCATTGCAGAAGTACGAGAACAAGCAGCTTTAGTATTTATCGTGGAATAATTTTACGTTGTGGAAGGGTGAATTTACAATATTCGACAATTAGTATAGATATATGTCAGTAATGATTTGGATATTCACCGCACGATAATCGTTGCCACGCTTTCTACAGCTCAATTCGCAGACGAGTATGAATGTATGATTCCATTCAACTCATAGTGAAACGATCCTGTTATACTGCAATAATAATAATGGAATTTATTGGCAACGTGCAGCACAGCACCGATAGTATAATACTTGCTCTCGTTCTCCACCACGGCGTCGCGTTACAATTTGAGTCCTTTAAATCAGACAATCATATTCATATTATAACTTTTGGGCAAAAGTTGGAGTGATTATGTTTCATGTATCATGGAACATAGGGTGGGATCGATTTGCAAGAATCGGGAGAGCGGCGAGTATGGCAACAACTCGATCATCATATCGTGTCCCTCGCAATATGATAGCTACATGATCTCCATATCTATCATCAGTAATGAATGAAATGGTAGTAGCATTACAGTACTGCCTCGACAAGGATCTTGACGTGAGTATGCATAAAATTAAGCAGCAGGCATTCTGACATGCCAATTTAGTGTCAAAGATTCCATGACGTCATTTTGCGCACGGTCGTCGCGTCGAAGCACTCAACGCCGAACGCCGAAACCCCGACTCTCCGATACCGGCAAATACAACGCCGTTTCCGTCCAAAGACACCAATTCGCCACAACTCTTGTCGGATGTCGGGCAAACAATACTGCGCCAGCAAACATCTGTAATAGACTTTAACCCCCATTACAATGCCACCAAAGCTTGGATAAGGGTATTTATCCCGCTCTATTTTATTGGCGGCTTGCTGCTTGAATTATCCGCCAGCTAATTCTTTGGAAGCTTTCGATTATGCAATGGCGCATTACAAACGGGAACCTTTACCATATTCTCGCCATACCAGAACGTTTATTTACTTTGTATTAAAAATGTAAGTACATAGGCCAAAACTATCGGCGAGGAAAAATTAAAAATATGTGGTACATGAGTGCAATATTAATCCTGAAACCCCACCCCAAATGAGCCGCAGCACGTGTTAAGCCGCACCCCCTGCTTTAACTCAGGGACTCCTAAAGCTAACCAGCCCCCCCTCCCCCGCCCGGAGATCGCAAATCGTGTTCCAGCTAATATACTACACATTCATCTAACACATTTTCAAATTTCACTTGCTTATTATTTCCTTCCGCCCTCCGATTTCGATATATTCCTGGGAATGTGCACTCGCGGGTCACCAGTCGATGTCAGCTGTCGACGTTACTATAGCTACAACAAGCCAGCAAGCGAGATATTCCTCGCCGAAAGCGTCATATACTAATACTGCGCCTTTAAATTCTCCTGTTTGTCTTAACGCACGCGGCACACAGCCAATCCAGTCAAAGCTCAATATTGTTGATTAGGTCCAACTTAATCCCACAATAGAGTATAAAATACAACGCGCGATTAATGTACAACAGATCAAAAAATTAGATGTTAAATGAAGCACGCGCGTCCCTCATCGCTCATGCAATGCCAAAAAAAAGCGCCAAATTCTAAAATGCACGAAGTCCACCGAGATTACGCAGGGGCATACTTGGAAACCTTGCGTAGTTTCTTGCCGAATATGAAGAACAAGACAGGAACAGGCATGAGAATGAGGGCAATGCACCCGAGTAACGTGCCTGCCCATTGGACATGGAGGTTGTGGAACATTTGGTTGGCGAAGAGAGGGAAGCCGGCGCCAAAACACGATCGCAAGACAGTGTTGGCTGCCATAGCGGAGGCCGCGAACATAAGGTAGGATTCGATGATATATGTCAAAGAAGTCAAGAAAATCAAGATAATTCCGCAGCCGACGAATAGGCCAGCAAGCGTTGGAACAATCCAATGCACATGCTCGTGGTACGCGCCAGTCCAAGTTAACCAGAATAGGCCGATGGGAAGGACGAGGCCACCGATGATGGTAGGCACCAATCGAAGTTCCGGAACAACACGGCCACCGTTGGCCACCATGGCGCGGACCTGCCTGGGTTCAAAAGAAAGGACGATACTACATCCAATCAACTGACCAATGATAAGCCCAATATACGGTAGCTCTCCGATAGTGGACGTCATGCCATAGCCTTCAATGAAAATAATAGGATAAGCTTCAAGAAGCAGATATAGAATGCCGTAAATAAACGCAGAGTAAATCGAAATCTAACCATGTCAGCAAATATCTCGCACAGAAGACCACTATCACCAACAGCACTTACCAAGAGTAAAATGGGCTCAGTTATTAGCATACGAATGGGTCGCGAGAAGTTCTTCTCCAACAGATCCTTAAGGTCCAGTTCGACCTGCTCTTGACGAGCATGAATGCCCCAATTGCCTGTCAATCGTCTGAGCTTGGCAGCCTTGTGCACAAGAACCGTCGGGGGGTAAGTCTCGTCGACCAGGAACACAATCGCCGCCAATCCGGCAAAACCCATAATAGCAACGAGATACTCGGTCCATCGCCAACCGAGGTAACTGGCAACAATAAAGCTACCCACGACGGGCCCAAGGAGCGGACCGCAGAACACGGCGGCGACGAACATGACCATCGCCGTGCCACGCCACCTGTTGCCAATGATGTCGGCGAAGGTAGCGGGAACAACGGCGAGGGCGGAAGCACCAAAAAAGCCGCCAAAGAATCGGCAGATCATGATCGTCTGGAGATCGTACGCACGGGCAACGGCAAGCTGGAAAATCGAGAAACCAAGCATGCCAATAATCATAGGTAATCGTCTTCCCCACAGCTCAGAGAACGGGGCCCACAACAATGGGCCGGAACCGAAACCAAGCACGTAAAGGGACGTGCCAATTATTGTGACAAGCGTAGAGACATGGAATTTCTCCGAGATGACGATCGTGGCAGAGGAGAAAATGGACGAACCAAAGGTAATTGAAAATGTGCAGAAACCGAGGATACCCATAACTCGGACTTTCTTACCCAATGGGTAATTCTGTGGATGATCAGGATCATTGGGACCGTCGTACTCGACAACGTAGGCTTCGCGATTAGGTAACATTGGTGGGAAAGCCTTACCGCCGCCGAATGGAGGTAGAGGCTCGCCAATCTTTGCGTAATCTTTTAGTTCTTGGCCTGGAGACGCTCCAATGGTCTCGTTGGCAATTGATATAGCGGAGCGGACGCGCTCCAGCGAGACAGCATCTTCATAGTTGACATCTGTGGGAGCGAGTCCAACATCTTCAAAGTCTTTTGTGTGCTCCATTACGGTCTGGTCTGTGTCTGTGGTGGAGCCGGAGCTGTGACCTTTCTCGATGTCAGCCATGATGTGTTGTGTACGATGCGAACTGCACCAAATGGATGCGCTACGACACGCTTTATATATAAGATGTGCTGGCTCCTGGCCCAAGATAAAAAGCGTCAGCAACATCGGAGACAATCTTTTCTTCGGCGCGATTCGGACTTGTCAGGGCGAGTTTTCGCGGCCTGAAGGCATAAATCGCCGCAGGCTAAAAGCCAGGAATTCCCCGAATCCCCGACAGCCTAGCCTCACTTGCCGTTTACTGGGATTCATTCATCCGACATCAACTCTAGTGAAGTGCCTACGAATAGACTGTGAAGCAGCAGAATCAAACGTAATCGATGGATATCTGTATTCGTCTTCCAGTCGATCGACTGATGCGTTTCAGCTAGTTGAATAATCAAACTGCGACAAGCAATTCGCTTGCTTATGTCATAACGGCAGCATGACTGCAGTTTCTAAGTCCTTTTAATGGCTCTTGCAAAATCTTGCATTTTTTTGGGATCTCGATCTCGATCTCTGACGCTAGAAATCAGAATCTTAGTCATGTCCTATCGTTGAGCATACATGAGCAATTGCGAAGAGTAGACGCATTATGAGTTACGGATGACAAGACTAGAGGCCGGGTAATCGCTGTGATCCCGCCCGGGCCGGACCGGTGACAATCTGTTCCGTGTCCGATGAACCTTGGCAAGTCGTGAAACGCCGGACAATTATTTTAAGCTCGGGGAAGTCTAAATGATGCACCCCCCTGTTTTATTAGTTCTGCCGCAACTCACATTGCATCGCTTTTGTAACTTGGCTCGGCAGTACGACCAACAGTTGCCAAAGCCGCCCTTGTCTAACGGCGAAGATGGGAGAGAGCTCTCCTTTGGTCTGAACCCTGGTCGCTATCAGTTTGACTATATGACTAAAGATTGCCAATTACGACTGGTGAAGGCATTTATAAGATATTTGAAGGACTTGTGCGAGAAGAATGCTATTAATTTATCGGCTTAGCTATCTTACATTGACAAAAACACTGTATATGCTCTTATACATTATCTAAGTCGGCGCATAGTTAGACAACTTCCTGAGCCTTTTTCCATACAAATAGAAGAGAACCGGCACCGGCACCAGTATTAATGCAATACATCCAATCAAAGTACCGGCCCACTGCACACCGAGGGTCTTGAACATAGCTCCCGCGAACAGCGGGAATCCGGCACCAAAACCGGATCGCAGGAACGTGTTCGCTGCGACAGCCGACGCTGCAAATGTTAAATACGATTCGACAATATAGTTCAGTGCGGAGAGGAAGATCGAAATCAAACCCATGCCGGTGAAGATGCCTGATATTGTGGGAACTATCCAGTGGACGTGCCTGTGGTACGCGCCCGACCACGTCAGCCAGAACATGCCGATCGTGAAGAGTATACTGCCGATCATAGTCGGAATCAGACGGATTTCGGGGATCGGGCGGCCGCCGTTGGCTACAATTCGTTTGTATGTCATTGGTTCGAATGCTATTACCATCGCACCGCCGAATATCTCACCCACTGCGACACCGAGATATGGAAGCTCCGATATCTGGAATGCCATTCCGTATCCTTCATAGAATATGATCGGATACGCTTCAAGGAGAAGGTATAGAATGCCATATATAAATGCCGTATATAAAGTCATGAGGAACAGGATCGGCTCGGTAAAAAGCATCTTCAGTGGCCGCGAAATGTTATGTTCCAATAGATCCGACAATTCGAAATTGCTCTGTTCCTGACGCGCCAGAATGCACCAATTGTTTGTCTCCCGCCTCAGAAACTGTGCCTTCTCTACTAAAACCTGTGGCGGATACGTTTCGTCCATGAAATACACAACAAGCGCAAACGACGCAAACCCCATGATCGACGTAAGATACGCGGTCCATCGCCAGCCAAGATAACTCGTGACAATAAATCCTGCCACCGGGGGTGCGATAATCGGGCCGACGAACACGCAGGTCGCAAATATTGCAATCGCCATGCCACGCGTTTTGTTTCCGAATATATCCGCAAACGAAGCTGGTACAACCGCGAGACACGACGCACCAAAGAAGCCTGCGAAAAATCGACAAATCATGACTGACGCAAGATCGTCAGATCTCGCGACGGCCATATGAAATACCGCGGATGTAAACGTCGATATCAATGTTGGCGGTCGTCTGCCGTACAGTTCTGATAAAGGGCCCCATATCAGCGGACCGGACGCGAATCCCACGACGTACAGTGAGATTGCGAGGATGGCGGTCACTATGCTAACGTGAAACACCTCACTGATAACGAAGGTGGCGGGCGAGAATATGGACGATCCCCAGGCCACGACGAATGTCGCAAATCCTAGCACAACCATTACCTTCAGCTTTTTCCTCACAGTCCAATTTTGAGGATGCAAAGGATCATCGGCGCCATCAAATTCGACTATATACGTCTCAATGTCAGGTGGCTGAGGTGGATAGTCCTTGCCCGCACCGAATGGCGGCAGCAACTCCAGTACTTTTTTCTTGCGTAGCTCGCAGCCCATTATTTCAGAATGAATCGATCGCGCTGATTGCATACGTTGGAACGTGACTGGGTCGTTGGGGTTGAAGGTTGAACTTCGCTGTGGCATCTGCGGACGGCGTCGCATAGCCGTAGGCAAGAATTTCTCCCCATCTGGCTCTGATTTCTGGATAATGTTGTTTTCATCTCCTTTGTTCTTTTCGTCTGCAGTTAACACCGGTGCCTCGCTTGCTGTTTGATATCTTTGAGGTGTCCGTAGCCGCTGTTCGTTGGGCTCGGTTACTGTGCGCTGTGATCCTGTCGAGTTCACATCATCTGTAAAATAAGGGTTGCTCGCGTATTCCGAGTTCGAAGCCTGCAATTCGCTAGTTTCTGTCGTCAGTTCTGGATGCTCCCCTCGCTGGTGAGGATGTGTCGTCATAGCTTTTTCGTGTTCGCTAGTTTGCGGAGAAGTTAAAAGCGAGATGGGGGGTTGCCAGGCTAATATGTACTCCCAACGCGCTCGATCCTGCACGGGAGTGACTTTTACATAAGTGATTGACGGCGTTCTATCGAGGGCACGTAAATGCTGTCATGGCTGAGACTGTTGTAAACTCTCGACCGCCCCGCACTATTTCTCAAACGTATCGGCGTCACGGCATTTTGACTTGGTCAGCGATGTTGGCGTATTAATACTGTAATTGCCTAGTTTATGTCCCGGAAGCGGGATTTCACTATCATGAGGTATTTCGCTACTATGCTACCTACAGCGACACAAAGGATATGACGTCACCTCATCGCAGTCTCAAGCCGCACAGCTTCTCTACTTCGCTTGCCCGCCGCGATAGTGAGGTAACGGATTAAATTAATTCGCTACCTCTTTTCGCCTCTTTCGGGATGACCCCCTTCCCCAAACTGAAATAATAGTCGACGACGTCACGCCAAAAATGTTGACCTTGTCTCACGTCATCGGAAACGGGGGCGAACTATGAACGACATGTGTCAAGACATACTTAACAATCAGGGACTCGCATGAACATATAGATAACAGCCGCGGCACTGATTACGCTCCCGAATCCAAAAGTAGCGCGCATTTTGGATTTTTGGTAACTGTTGCCAAAAATCAAAACGGAGTCCAAGTAGCTTCTGGACGGAGCAGCTTTTTCCGCTGCGCGATCTGCACAATATTCCCTGCATTGTGCAGCAAATTCTTGGAACGAAGTGAGTGAACTCAAAACATATATTACATTAATATTTCAAAAGCGTGCAATGACAAACATATAATACAATTACTTCCTCTTCCTGATTGCCAAACTCGCAGGATTCCGATAAATCATATCTGCAACTGCCAAAACATCGCTAATCTCCCTCAAATCATGCACCCTAACAATCTCTGCCCCGCCAGCAATACAAGCCGAAATCGCTGCCCCCGTCCCTGCAACTCGATCCTTGGGATCCCGCCCGGTCAGCTTCCCAATGAATCCCTTCCGGCTCGGTCCCAGCAGCCACGGCATGCCATCAAATTCACGCCGGGAATGGATGAAGAACTTAAGTTCCCGCAATATACACAGGTTTTGCTCAGCATTCTTTGCGAACCCGAGTCCAGGGTCGAGAATTATATTCCAGCGTTTAATCCCTGCCTTCTCTGCCTCGCGCACGCGTTCAGCGAGTTCATCTGCCGCGCCCGTGATCACGTCATTGTTGGTGTATTTCGTCATATTGACCATAGTTTGTGGAGTTCCACGCATATGCATAAGGATGATCGGCACGTCGAGTTGCGCCGCGGTTGTGAGCATGTCAGGATCGAGCAAGCCCGCTGATACATCGTTAATGATGTCTGCACCGGCTTCGATAGCAGCGCGCGCAACGCTGGCATAGTATGTATCGATTGAAATTATGATGTTGTCGAATTCCTTGTGCGAGCGAAGGAGCTTGATTGTCGGTAGCACACGCTCGAGCTCGACTGCTGGTCCTGGATTCACGGACTTGGGGTTTGTGCTTTGTCCGCCAATGTCAATTATAGTGGCCTTGTTGGCGACGAAATCCTGTGCTGTGGCGAGAATGTCGTCAGGAGATATGTGGTCGCCGCCATCCGAAAAAGAGTCCGGCGTCACGTTGAGGATGGCCATGAGGTGCGTCTGCGTGTGGACGTGATGGATTGTGTCAAACATGAGCTGGTTGATTGGGCCTCGTGGCTGCTTGACCGGTACGACGGTGTACAGGTCGGAAACGAATCCATCTGGAGGACATAGATGCTCAAAGTGTTCAGCGATCGTGCTACAAGTAACAGGATGAATATAATCAGGCGCAAGCTGTGCTAGCGGACGTAACACGAACTCGCGCTCCAACATAAGCAAATGCGGAATCGAAAGAATCTTGCCATCGCGAAGAACAATGTCATCGTAGAGTAAGATATCGAGGTCAATCGATCGCGGTCCTTTATCGACCAACTTTACCCTTCCCAGCGCATTTTTCTCCACGTCCTGAACAGCAGTCAAAAGTTCATGCGGGGTCATTGTCGTGGCGACTTTGCATACAGCGTTCAGGAATCGGGGTTGGTTCTCCACGTACATTGGGGCACTTTCGTACATGGACGAAGTACCCAAAACTCGTATACCGCGTTTCTCTAGTTCGACCAAAGCCGCTGACAGGAGCGCAGTTCGTTCTCCGAGATTGCTGCCCATTCCCAGATATGCAATGTGCTCTTTCTCATTATTTTGTCTAAACTTAGTAGCCTCGGTCGAGTAGTACCGTCGGGAGCGAGTAATCTTAACCGCCGGACCTCTCGCGAACGCAATCGCTCTTGGCTTCTCAGCTCTGACCGTAACCTCCTCCAACGCCTTCTCGACGCACAAAAATCGTGCCAGCGCGGTTACCAGTGCTTCAATGGTTTGATAAGAAGTATTTTCCACGACCTACCCTTGTTAGCACAAACCTTCTCATAAATGTAAAAACGGTTTTACATTAGCAATGTCGTCAGCAACACTGACTATGTCAATATCACCACTTCTCGGCCCATGAACTTCAACACCAACAACAACTTCCTGTTTCTCGACCCGCTCCCACGGATTGACACCAATAATCCCAAACGCATGCAAACCTTCAATAAATGCCTTCTCATCCACATCAACGGTAACAGGATCAGATCCATAAGGAGTGTACTTATGCTTCGCAATCTCCACACCTGCGCTGTCCGCTCTCAGTAACTTCTTTGGGAAAGAAAGACGCACGCGGACGTTTTCCGCCCCAATCCCAAACGCAGAAGAGACGACTTCGGCCGCTAACTTGCTCGGAGTATAGTCCTCCGCGCCATCATCATTGCTCTCCACGACTTTGATGATGGCTTTGCAGAGCGTGCCATAATGCACAGACTCGGATACCAAGTCCGAAATCCCCGCAACCGCGATGGGCGCGCGCACCCACGCGTCGACTGTCACAGGCTGATTTCGCCCGGCGCGGTGCCAGGTATCTAGCCCTGCTTTGCTGGTTTTCAGTGTGAGTTCTCGCACTGATATCACGTCGGGCGGGAGCAGTGGAGGTGGCTGCATGTTGGACATGATGAATGTTATGGGTGTTCGATAAGACAGCGTTGGACGAAGTGGAGTGGTAAACAGACGCGGCATGCGCATGGAATAGTGGTGTAGTCTACAGCGATTGAACTTGCTATAGGTTATGCGATATGCTACTTCCAGGTCATCAAACGATCAATGGGAAGTGCGACGACATGTGGACGTGCTGTTAGATTTGCCAGGGCCCTGATGAGACCGAAAAATTAGTCGACGTCAGTGCGGCTCGCTAATCCCCCCCTTTTACCCGTGGGTTAGGTGACAGGCTTCATTCAGTTATCCTAAATTTTACAAAGCACCGAATCAGTTTTAGGAACGAGAAAGATAATGTGAACAACTAAAATTGCGCAGGTTGCTGAACCCGGCAACATACGAAATGAGTATACGTGTTCCCAACATACAACTAATACATATAAAGTCATCTATTCACCACGCAGTATCTTACCCCACCTATTTCCTACTTTCCATCATCATCATCTTCATACCCTGGCCATTTAAATTGCTTGGCCATCTCGAAATAACAGTCCATAAGCTCAATCACCGAAGTAGAGTAATCAGACCCATGAATCATATTCCGCAATTTCTGCGACCCTTCCTCTCTCACCAGCCGCTTAATCGCTACAATCAAACTCGGCGAGAACTCTTTATACCACCTATGATCATAGGATGTCAACTTCACAGTGGCATGCAAAACATTAATCGGCTCATTCCTCGCAGTATAGATGTCCAATAAGCCTTTCAATGCGCGGGCCGAAAACCGAATATTCATGGACTGCGAAAACGCCTCCACTGCTTCCTCAGTATGTTTCAACCGCATTGCCAACGCGCCAAGAATTTCCCATTCTCGTAGACTCTTGCTATACGGCAACTGCTGCGACTTGAAGTGCGCGAACTCGGCGCGCCAGAGCGTGTACACCCGCATGTCCTCGTACATGACCATAAACAAGTTATCGAGCCACCGCTCGCACAGTCGCTTACTCCTGAACGGCGTCGCGGAAGCTGACACAACCGGTTCGGTCGTAGCGCTAGCAGGATGGTGCTCCTCGCTGCCTTTTACTAGCTCCGCGTCAACGCTCTGCGCAGGCTTGACGATATCAGCAGCCGACATATCTTTCTTGTCATCGTCGCCCATAACGGATCCTTCTGGTGTCCGGCCTGTCGATAAGGACGTCCCGTTCACAGCCACTTGTGATGCGTTACTGTCCGCGCGATTGTGCTTCCCTGTTTTCGTTCCATTCGTCTCGGTTTTTAGATTCCGGTACTCCTCCTCCATGATAAACACTTTACTTCTATATTTCAGTAACATATCCCACCCAATCTCATGCACAATCTCCACAAGCAAGTCATATGCTTTAGCAAATGTTCCGCGCAGGGAGGAAGCGGGAAGGCGACTGAGCGCTGGATCGACATTTATGTTTTCGTTCTCGCCAGGTATGGAGTCGTCGATGATATCCTGCAGCACGCCGTCAGTAGGGACCGGCAAATGCATTCTTTGTGCTACCGGCATGCGGTGTAGATCGACGTTTTGGTATGGGAACATCGGACATGAATTTAGCGTCAAGAGCGCCGACTGGAAGTCATGTTGCTCGATGTAGACCTTGACAAGGCGTGACCAAGGACCAAACTCTGATGGCGCAGAGTTGACGGCGCGTTTGGCAGTTGCCAACGCAAAATCTAATCTGTTCTTTGACATGCAGAATCGCGTTTGTAGGTCCAGCAAGTTCGGGTCCCGCGGTGAAGTTATTATGCTGTCGCGTAGCAATTGTACCGCCTTGACTTCTTCGTCTATTGATTGTTAATCGCGGTCCAATAAAAAAAAGCGAGCAACGGCATACCCATATCTAATAGTACACGCGCGAGTAACGCCGCAAAATCTGGCTCCTTTTCCCGTAACTTTTCCAGCAAATTTATACCCTCGTTATACCGTCCGGTTATCTCTAAATACTTGAAAAAAGTAGCGGTAAGATTATTCGACAGCAACGTAGGCACTTGTACTTCCAATTCCGAACCTAACTGCCATCCTACTGAGAATCAGCATTTCGCCCTTCCGTATTCGATGCAAATATACCTTTGGTAAACAGTTTCTCAGCCGCATCAAGAAACTTCTCCTCTGCCTCGCGATTGGGGAGCGGGTTAAACCTTCTGTAAGCAGTAATATTATAATCTTCGTCGTCCGCAAACAAAATTGCCCTAATAACAGAGCAAAGGTACGTCTCGAGCATGATTTGATCCGTCGCTTTATGTCTTTAACCACGTCAGCTTGAACTTCGCTCGGTAGGAATCCACGGAAAAATGAAAGCACGCACTTTTCTCCGCGTTCGTCTATCACGAAGGCTTCAACTGATCCGGGAATATGCACGCGCACACGCAAATCCACTCTCGATAACGAATTATAACAACTAGTAAAGAGTCAGCACCATGGATCCCCACTACTTAACCCACGCGATGGCACGTACCAGTAAACGCCGGTCTGTATCTTCCAATTCTGCTGCTTGCCAAACCACAATTGTCCCTCACCCGGCGCATAAGAGTACGTCAACGTATTAAGATACGCAGCGATGCTCGCAGACGATGTATCTATTCCCGTAACGTAATGATACGTTCCAGCCTATCGCATCATCAGCATCCCGGATATCATCATAACATCGACCTAAATAGGAATGAAATGGAATACCTCCTGTGCGTTGGTCCTCGCGTGGACCTTGGTGAGATGAACAAGATCTGGCGGACCAAGCGAATGAAACGAGGATAACGCCGCAGTCCGCGCATTCACAGCCTCACCGATCACCATTTCCTGGATCCTGCACCAATATAGTTAGCAATTATTCTCTCTCAATTTCACTCCTCCAAGACGTCTTCTCAGATACCGAGAACGGACGAGTGTAGGAGGGCGAGCGTAAATAGCATATGTCTCGAACTTATGGGGCACTCACTCAGGCACCGCAGTCGAAACCATCGTGTACGCCAGAATCCCAATTAAATCAATAGGTTCAAAACTAAGTTTCTTTTGATCCTGTGAATTTCAAATTGACGTGTGACGGGGATCCAAACAACGATTTTGTCGTAGCTAGAACATTAATCTCGAGTGTTAACGCGAATAGTGCTGCGGGCGTTGTTACATGTGCATGCCTTGTTTCTACGAAGTTTATAATAGGTGGTTACCCGGCCTCGCCAAGCCCCTCCCCCCCCCCGGTGTTCGGAGTTTTTGAGCGTGAAATATAGCAATTGACGAAATATCGCAACTGACTAGAAAGGATGTTTTAGACTCTTCTCTGTTCGCTATATGTCGAGTGCGGCTGTTGCATAGAAATGTGGATTCAGGAACCGGCTCCAGAACCCTCCGTTGCCGGGATACGCATTAGCCCTACGGTACGACTGGATATCCCGTCTCGCTACAGTTCCCTCCCCGCCAGCTTATTTCACGCTTAGTTGGCCGGCCGATCGAGCGCGTCAAGTCACCTGCTGAAGGGTAAGACGGTGTGAGTGGACTTAGTCAATGTTGGCAGACAACACTGCTCAAACTAAGGAATGCAAAGAAGAAGGGGACAGCCGTTTTAACGTATGTAAGGTCGATCCAGAAGAACACCGAGAAGTTTTGCTCACTAAGAAATTAGTAACCAACGAATTATCGTTATATAATTACAATACCACAAGTGAAATCGGTATGCAAATCTAGTCAAGTTATAGAAAACCGCAACACTAATACGGCCTCGACACTCGTCGATGACGATTAGTCCCAGCGCCCTCAATACCACCCTCCCATTCCGGTAACTCGACTTCCTCACGGCTACGCGGACTCCCAACGTCCGAATCAACGACGTCAACAACAGACGAGATCCCGGATCTCGTCTGCCTGACATTCCGATTGCCCGTCACACTCGCCATCGTTAGCTCAGAAGCCGTAGTCTCGTCTAAAACATTCAACTCGTCCTTCTCGAAAATGCGTGGCAGCACCGTCGCGAAAGCGGCGAAAAGCAGGAGAATGGCGGGGAAACCTACCGCAGCGATGGTCTGTGTGATTGCGAAGGTGCATCCAAACGCGATGAGTTCGATCGAGACAAACAAGTATATTGATCGTAGCCTTACGCGACGGAGGGGTTCATTTGGCGACGTTAGCGCGCGGTCTTTGCAGAGATAATACATTTTCAACACAATGCCGTTCCCTTCCAACGCAGTTAACTAAAGTCTTGTCAGTCGCTCTATCCCACACTCAACCAAACCGAAGAAAACTGACACACTCACCCCCATAATCCAAAACAACCCTGCTAAAACAGCCTGCGGCACCAAACCCAGGACAATCAACAACGGCCCACTCATCGTTCCCAATATAAGCAACCCATGCACAAAGTTGCTCACGCGCTGTTCAATAACGTCTTCAATCAATGGTTTAGACGGTTTACTCCTATTCTCCTCGCCATCCTCAATCACATTGTCAGATTTCTCATGATTGACGACACACAAAGAGATCGTATGAAACGGCGCTTGCGGGATCAGTCCGTTTGGTGCCGGAATACCCAAAATCCCAGCAATCCCGGTACTAACGCCCAACAAGAAAAAATCCCAATGAAACGCGCCCGGTTTCTTCAACGGGAACTCTTTCCCCTGACACATCAATGACGAAACATTGTGATCGAAATAAAACAATATCGTCAACAACACGGCAAACGGTATCGCGAGAAATACGTCACCGACCGAGATTCCGTCCCAGAAATGTATAAGCCATCCATGTGGTCTCGCCGGTGTTCCGGACGCGGTCGGACGGAATGATGTGCCTGTTGGAAGAGTTTGGATGTCGTAGTTCCGCAATTTCCCAATATGTATAAAACCCGTGAAAAATATCACCACCAAGGGCGTGCCGTAGTCAGTCAAAAATCGACGCACCGGACGCCAGAATAATGTGCTGTCGTCGCCGATGATATGACATATGTATCCGAATATGAGCACGAGGAGGGCCACCATGATGGATATGAAGGCTTCAATGTCGGAATTCCCGAATTGCCGGGTGAGGACTTGGATACCTTTTTGGAGGTATATGAACGCCACGTAGAAGCCAAATATATCGCAGCTGAAGCGGGTGATATAGCGAAGTCCTAGAGATTCAGATACAAATTTCTCAATCCACATATCAAACAGCAAGGCACGTACCGTTGACACCATTCGTAATCGCAATCGCAAAATGCATGACCATAGACCACCTAAACCATCAGCCAAAATCCCAACACCGGGGACCAAAGGCAAGAACGTACAAACAAATCCAGCACATAAACGCAAAATACGGCGTCCCGCGCGGCGTAATAATTTCATACACGGTATAATTAAACACGGAAATTGGACCTGTGCCGACAATTAGATCTTGCAGGCAAAGAGAAGAGGAACAAGAATAAGGAGAGATACCTGTAACGCCAACAATGCAAAGCGGTTGTCCCGCGAACACAGAAAACAAAATCGCGCCCAAAACAGACGCCAGCAAGACTTCGTTAACGCCATATGAATTCTCCGTTTTCGAGAACCTACACTTTCATAAGCCCATTCTTCCACCAACAACCCAACGCACGTAAGTAGTAACTTACATATCCAATGCAAATGCAATAGCAGGTAATACACTACTCAGTCAGCTTCATCCTCCTCAATTTACTCCTGAGTTCACGTTAACGCGGCCCGACTTACTTGGCAAAGTACATGTACACTGTAGCCGGTATTATGCGATAATTCAACGCGTCGATGGTCCAGTCTGCTATATAATACGGTAACCGTGTTTTAATGTCGTTCCGCATGCCGCGGAACGCATGAATTCCAAAAGTCATATTAAGGGTCTCGGCGTCCTGGTGACGGTGATGTGATGAGCCCGGGACGAGATGGGTGGTGGGTGCCGGGCCGCGCGATAGGAAATTTTTATCGGAATCTCGATTATTGTTGAGGCATATCGAGAACGCAGGTCGTGAAGAGATATGTATATGATCGTTGGATTCGGCGGCAGCAGATAAGTTATACAATAGTGGTGCGGCTGCTCGCCGGGGATGACTCGCCAATTTACCCCACCATTCGCCGGAGTCGCACTCGATGCTATGTACTGACTATAAAATAATCATTGCTCTCCTCAGCTTCACATTATCGGTACTATTTTGACTGTGACTTAACCCATGCGGACCTCACCCATTTAATTATATTACACGTACCTAAGCTACATATGATAAGTACATACACAAGATAACAATTACAACCGACTTTGACACAAACTACAAAAATGACGAGTACAAATAAGATAAATTAATAATCAATATACCCAACCAAACCCATGATATTATCATGGTCCTCGTTGCACATTACTCACTCAAATAACTCGCTCGACGAAAGAAAAGTAATAGAAAAATTAAGAAAAAACAGAGTTATTGTCACTAAGAATAATATAGGTATGTACGAACCGAAACTATGAGTTCTCTTTGAAGGCCTGCATGATGGTCTTCTTGTTGGCATCAAAGATTTTCTTTCGCTGTAACTTCTGGGCGGCAGTGACGAGGCCGTTTTGTGGCGTCCATTCCTCATCGTCGATGACAACGCCACAGATGAGCTCGATGCCTGCAAGCCCACCCTTCTTGCCGGCGTCGAGCAGCTGGTCAAGGACAATCTTGCAGATTGTGGGGTCATGCACGAGCTCACCGAGCTGCTTATCCGCGAGGCCCTTCTCCTTTGCGAGTTTGAGGAACGCTGGCTCGGCCGGGACAATGATGGCGATAGGCTTGACATGGTCAGCGTCGGCGTAGACGCAGATGTTGCCGACGATGCTGCAAGTGCGGTATATACTCTCGACCTTTTCGAGCGCAATGTACTCGCCGTTGAGAGTCTTGACGAGGTTCTTCTTCCGGTCGATCAGCTTGAGATGGCCATTTGGCGCCCATTCGCCGATATCTCCTGTTCGGAACCAGCCATCCTCAGTAAAAGCCGCCTTGGTCTCTTTCTCATTCAAATAGTATTCTTTTGAGACGGCTTCGCCCTTGATGAGAACCTCGCCCTGAGGAGGGTGGTTGGTGGACAGATAACCGTTCTCAGGCACGTCGACGAGCTTGATGTCGACGCAAGTTGTCGGCGCACCGACGGTGCCGATTGTATGCTGTTGGGGCGACATCACCGTGCACATGGCCGCCGTCTCAGTCAAGCCGTAGCCGATGATCATGGGGCAGATAACAGTCGAGACGAACTGTTGAGTGTCTTTCGAGATGGCGGCGCCACCGTTAAAGACAACCCGGAGACGGCCACCGGTCGCCTCCTTGACCTTCTTGAAGATGGCGGCATCGAGGACACCGGAGCCGGGAATGCGCCAAGATTGCATGAATGATTTGGCGTGATATGCGGCCCAGAATACCTTGGAAACGGCCGAGCCCTGAGCGTGGACTCTTGAAAGGATTCCCTTGCGGACGGTTTCCCAAACAGCCGGCACGCCGACCATGATCGTTGGCCGGAACTCGGCAATATCACCCTTGCAGTTGCGGACAGAACTGTCTGAAATCGTCTTGACGGTACCGTATCCGAGCGTACCACCCCAGAACAGGCACGCGAGCTCAAAGACAAACTCGAGAATGTGCGCGAGGGGGAGGTAGGCGAGGAGGAAGTCCTGTTCGGTTACGGCGCCGTCGATAGCGCCGTCGGCACCGGAGACGGCAGCGATGACGTTCTTGTGGAGCAAGACAACACCCTTGGGCGTGCCAGTACTTCCGGAAGTGTACATAATGCAGCATAGGTCCTCGCGTTTTGGCCGGTTAGGCGGAACAGGGTTAGCCTTGCCGAGGTCATATAGTTCCTCGACAGACATCAGCTTGATGCCGGGGTGGGCCTCGTTGATGGCGGTGATGTGAGACTCCTTGGGCTCATCCTTGTAGATGACGTATTGAACTTTGGTTGCTTTTGCGAGAGGACGGACGAGGGTTGGCAGGAGTGAGGCGTCAGTGAATACGGCGTTGGCCTCGGTCTCTATAAGAGAGTGGGTCAGGCCCTCTTCGCCGAGGGTGTCATAAGCTGTCGCAATCGGAATTGATTGTGAGTTTGCCGCCAGGGCCATGGTCATCCATTTTGCGCTACGTGATTGTTAGCTTGCTAGAAGTCAAAAGAACAGCGTTGCTGCTGACCTTGTAGCGGCGTAGTTCTCGAGCAGAGACACTTCGAGACGTTTGAGGGCGGCGCCGAGGATGTTGACTTCGTCGAGGAGCTCCTTGTAGGTAACAAATGTGTATGGTGAGAGCTCAAAGTAGTTCCATTTCTTTGGTACTGTTGTCTCCTGTCCTTCGACGATCTTTTTGACAAGCTTTGTCTCCTCATGGATCTTGATTATCTTACGGGAACCGAGCGCGGGCTTGTCGCCATACTTCTTTGCCACCCATTGGATGAGGTCATAAGTGGTTTCGATGCCGTCAGCGGGGAAGACGCGGAGGGGGCTGCCCGGCGGAGAAGAGTTGATGTTGCGGCGTGCGGGGACCTCGTTCTGTGCCGCGGGAATGCCGGACTCCTTCGAGTAAGGTGGGCTCTTGCGGACGATGGCTTTGTGAAATTCGTCAGCAGGCACGACTGTGTGAGGAGCCATTTCGTTGTCGGTGGAAAACAGACGGGGTGGGGAGGGGAAAGAACGAGGAACCAGGGAGGCAGTGAGAGTTGAAGAGACAGGGCAAAAAGGCAGTTCGGTCGATCTGACAGACTTTTAATCGCTGGCAGTGCGGGCCTAGCAATATCGAGGAAGGCGCGGCGCGGGGAGTCGCACGATATCAAATCCCTGCAGGGTAACTATCATGGTAGCCAGCGTACGGGAGATTTTTCGAGCGGTCAATGGCAGGGTTGGCACCAGAACAGCCTTTTAACCGAGCAGTCTATTTGTGCTACAGCCCTAACGTGTCATCATTCACAACCTCGCAGACTATAATTGTCAGCGGATCTAGGGTATGTGGCGAAACTAAGAACGCCATCAAAACGTTATTAGTGGCTGTCAGCTCGGCTAGAGGGTACATTCCACGCGTCGGCTGCCGATCAAGCACGCTTTTTTTCTGCACTGGCTTGTTCGTTCTTACATTATGCTGCGAGTGCGAGTGCGAGTGCGAGTGTTGTGTCGTGTTGTGGTGGCAGAATATTTTGTTTAAGGACAGTTTAGCGCTGGTTATAATAATAATAAAGTACCACGGAGATATGGATGGAATAATCCCCAATCGTCGCCAGGACGCGAGTGCGAGACCAGCGAAATTTCCATCGGTTCTGCAGGGGATAGGGGATCGTGCGGCGGACAGTCAGCGCCAGCGTTGGGGCGTCGACGATGACAGCGGCCCCGCTGTTGGGCCGGCATGTCCAACCCCACCGCGTCGCAGTTGCGCCCCTTCTGTACAGTAAACGGATTGCATAATGAGCGCTCTAAGCGAGGTTCGCGCTAGCTATCTATGGCTCTATGAGTGGAGTGGAGCAGAGCAGAGCAGAGGCCATCGCAGCGCAGTTGGCTTCAAAGATTTTACTGTCACGAGTCATCAAAGGCGGAGTGTACTGTACAAGCCGGAAGACTCATTACAAGAAACTAATGCGGAGTAAATAAAAATACAGAATGGCGCACTCTTAACTAATGCGTACCAGTGGTACGCTTGCTCTGCTCAGGCGGCCGCCGCCTTAATTATATTATTGTATATGCCGCAAACCGGCTAGACAGGCTCCTATGCGATTAAAGACCCGCACTTTTCTGAGCCAAGGGCAACATGCACAAATACCTCGAAATTGGAAGTTGGAAGCTGCTCGCCCCGTAACGTGAGGTGACAGAACAAACGTGCACCGCACGCAGCTCACATCGGCAAACTTCGACACCAGAGACACTCTCACCACCAACCTACATCCCCTCACTGTCACGTTCAATTCTCCCCGCCGAGAGCAGCGTCGGCTTTCCTCTTTTTGTTTTTTGTGGCGACATTAGGCTGCATGTAGGGCCTATTTATTTCTTATCCCCCCCTCCCCCAGCGCCTCGGGTTGCCTCTCGTTTGTGACCCGTCTACTGCAGATGCCACTTGGTTCAGTCTTCTCTGGTGCTTCTGCCCCTCATGTTCTGGTTCCGTCACCAGAACAAAGCCGCCTGCACGGTCGATCAGGGCATGAGCTGTTTGTGGCTGTCTTAAATGCAAGGTGCCTTGCGCATTATGCAGTGCGTTCGCACTAGTTGGAAGGTAGACTAGCCGCGACGCGAAGTCTCAGCCGCACGAAGCCCGGTATCATGGCGATCAATCCATGTTGCGGGTTAGGAATTCAGTCGGACTCGCGGCATCAAGTTCACATTTGCGACCAATAATAATTACTGTTTGCATTTGACTCTGTAGTTATTCAATGTTAAGCTTCATAATGTGGCGCCAAGACGCGCGTTTCGACTCACTGCTCTGATATTCGTCACCCGTGATTAGTCATATCTTGTGCTCCATCATTCCTAACACAACCGCCGCGCTGTGATCAAGATAATCTAATCACTAGTCTGAGAGCAGAGCAAACTCGTGAACAGTTGGATCAATTGAATTTGCCAGCTTATCAGACTAATGATCTACGATCTACTCCAATGTTAAGCCACACAAAAACACTCGCGACACTGACCTTACCGCCATCCATATAACCAAAACATCGGCATGCCGTGTAATTTATGGCGTTCTGGTCCTTCTGTTCTGCTACAAGTAGTAAAACGTCTGTCTAACTACAATATTTGTGACTTGTGTCAAGGAGAACTGCATGCGGGTTAGGGTCTAGGAAACTCTATTCCGCCGACGAATTGGCGTCGCCGCATTTTTCTGTAAGAGAACGAGAAAGGCTTTATGTGTATTATCGAATCATCACTAATTCTATCGCGTCGGTCTTTTTCTCGGCAGCCAGATACACAGACGCAAATCTGCCTACACGAGAGCAAGTATGAAGGGTTTGAAAAATTTCTCGCGGACGGGGCGACCGCTCGTTTCCTCATGCGCACCCAGACTGCCACAATATCCCTTCCAGCGTTGGTACGCGGAAAAGTCGAAGACGACCAGAGGCATCGGCGTGCAATGGGCGCCCAAAATCCTTCTCGACCCTCTCTTTCAGAACGAGTCTGAGCGTCGCCGGCAGCGACGACTTGCGCGCAGCAGTTTGCTTTCGCCAAACAATGACGTCTATCTGCAAATGAAGCGAGAAGTTCCACTGAACGATATTCTCGAGTGGATTCAAGAAACCGCGCCCGAACTTCCGAACCTGCAGGAACAGCGTGCGTTGACGGATCCCATGCGGGAGATGTTGCGCAAGTCAGGGTGGAAAATTCACAGCTCAGATGCAGGTTATAATCAATTAGTGCGCTTATTCAAGTTCAGGGGGTTTCAAGATAGTTTTGTCTTCCTCGCGCGGTTATCCCAGATCGTCACCTTATCTGACCATTTTCCTGAGATCGAGTGGGACAAACATCATATCTGGGTTAAACTCAAGACGTTCGGCACGGCGAAGAAGAACGAGGAGCCGTCGGCTGTGTATTTTGTGTCGAAATCAGACGTGGATATGGCCAAGCTTGTCAATTCCATCGTTGACGAAATGACGGCGAATAATCAGATACTGCCGGATATACTACCGACCGCGACCAAACGGGTCGGCCGTAATTTACAGAGAGATATAGAGAAGATCGTGCAGTCGGTAAGTCGTGTCCCCTTGATTCGCAGTTGATAAATTGGATTCTGACGGCTTTTGTAGAAGGACGATTACAAGTTAGAGGAACTTGTGCACCAGGTGCTGAGTTTACAAGTTTCATAAGGTCAAAACAAATTACGCATACGGATTGGAATGGAGTTTATTGTCTTTCGGTTATACTGTAAATGGCAAATATATTTGCACTTTAGTTACCATTTCAGCAATTATGCTGACCGTGTTGAAACAATAATTGGTCACATTTCGCAGTCGTCTATACGAATGTAGAAATACAAGTAACTTCAATAAGACGGCATCATGTTGATCAACCGGGTACTTAGATAACTTTGTGTATCACAAGGGGATTGGGAGTTTTAGCTTTGCATACCTTCATCATCAATTCCAAGTACATACCATGAATATTCTGCAATGAGATCATCACACAATCAAATACCTCAAAGCAAAATATCAGGTTTAAAATGACGGACTCGGCAATTGAGTCGTCCGACCCGACCATGACAACTAAAATGACACCCTCGGCAATTGAGTCGTCCGAGTCTCCGGTCTCCCAACTCCTGCGTCTCCCCACAGAGATGAAAGTCAAGATATTCACATTCCTCGATGGCGAAAGCCTCATCGCAACAGCGTCGACCTGCAAACAGCTCAACACGCTCATACGCGACAGCGAGGAAAGCTGGAAATCCATATGTCTGCCGATCCTGCTGTCCTCTCTCCCGCCAGACGTTCCGGTTTCCTCAGATCCTTACAAGTCCTACAGAGACCTCTACCTCTCACTCCGCACGTTCGCCTGGTTCACACCGGGGATATGGCACGGCAACAGAGATCTACTCGGCTCTTTGTACGTCTCGCGATATAACCACATCACAGGCCACCTAGAAGCCCACGAAGTTTTCTGCGTGCACGACAGAAGCGCCATGCTGCCATACCGAGAATGGTCCCTCTCGCCTTCGGTCTTTGTCCAAGACTTCCAACCCCGCATCGAGCGCTCGCTAACTCCCGTCGTCAAATTCAGTCCAAGGACAGAATACGGCAAAAACAATGAGATCCCACAGCCGCGGAGCCCGCGTGGCATGACAACGACATTCTTCCATGCCGCAGCAATACTACCGGAGCGAATCGTGTACCCGCAAATGAATCTCTGGCCGCCCCAGCTTATCCCGGCCGACGACCGGACGCGGAACGAAAGTCCGACCGGGTTCAGGGGCCATGTTTTGCGCCGGAGGGACGCGAGCACGAACTTGTTTCGATTACGAAGATGGATTTCGTTTACGAATGCGGATTCGCACGGCGTGATTATGGGCGAACGAGTAGAGACAATCTCGAGGTTGAGGCAGGATCTTTGGACGCGGGATCTGGAGTTTCCTTACCGGGGAGTGTGGATTGGAGATTACGAGAGCCATGGAGGAGAATTTGTGTTATTTCACCAGCCGACTAAGAATCGACTGGAGGCGATCAAATTGACGGGTATGCATTCTCACGCAGTCTCACGCACGCACACAATTACATTGTCGAATCTTGCTAATTCTTCTAGGCGATCCAAATGTCCCACGGGCAGAGTACTCCTTCGTTGTCGATGACTTGTCCCATACCGAGCGCGTGTGCGTCGAGCCTGAATGGCCCGGGGCGAGGGTCGTCGCAGCGCAGGGTCACACTGCTGCCTTGAACTTCACAAACAATGCGTTCTCGCCGACACAGTTGATATTAATATCAGAAGACGTGGTCGCTCATTACTGGATAAATCTCTCGCGAATAAAGATATTCAGGCGGGTGAATATCGAGGATTTGATGCGTGGAGGAATGGGATTATAGATGGGGTCTTCTTGGTTAATTTTAATATACATGTAGCCGGCAGGTAAACCAAAACCACGCCTCTACCTCAACATCTATATACACAAACGTTACTTCTCCTCCGTCTTTGCTGTCCTCCTCAAATCATCTAACATCGCTTTCCTTTTCTCCGGTCCGATACCTTATTTGGCGGTTTTTGTGCCTGCCTTTGCGTATTATTCAACGTCGCATAAGAATCACTGCCACGTCTAATAAGCTCGTCGGCCAAAATATCACTCAGCTTTGTCGTCCCGGCCCCACCACCTTCCTTACTGACACTCCCTTCCTGGCCAGCGATCTCACTCCTCCGCCGCTCCACCAAACTCGAATACACCTTCTCCGCAAATGTACCCATCTCCACGTCCACATGCGAGACAACCCTCGTTTTCCGTACATTGTCATACGAACTCAAGGTCAACCGCACGCGATTCCAGAAATTGAACATGCGCGGGTGGTGGTTTATCTGCGAGGCGTAGAACGCGATGCGCGTCATGAACATGAACGCGTCCTCGAATGTGTCGAAATGAAACGTTTTGTGGATAGACGCCGTGCCTGTCTGCGGCCCTTTTGCTTCGATGGGAGTCCATGGCCGCGCAAGCGTCGTCAGTGGCGCGAGCGCAGATGGAGGCGCTGCTGCTGTCGTCGTGCTGTCGTCGTGTGGCTGCGGCGCCGTGGATTCGGCCGCGATAGATGGTGATATCGGTTCTGAGATAGGCGCTGATGGTTCACCATCATCGGCGGACGCTTCGTTTGCTTCCCCGGTCACATTAGATGCATGCGCATTATCCACCGTCGTAGCATGTGGAACCTCGCTTGTCCTCAGTCTCGGCGTACCGTGCATCCCCCTTTGAAAGTGAGGTAAGTTGAGGCATGCCGCACATTTGTATTTAATCACATATCGTACCGCTAGGTGATATATTGGCCGTATTTGTAACATGCTGGTTGCTAATTAATATCCGGACCTTTCGAAGATATGGTTGATCCTCCTCGAGTGTGGCCTAGTACAAGGTTAGGGTATAAACCGTGTCCTCTTTCGTCGACCCAAACAAGTAATCGATATAAGTAGATTCACGGGGCGACTACCAACCATTCCTCTTTGGGGTATTTACTCCCCATGGATCTCCATAAATAAATATTATAAACTAAAGTAGATTGTATTCACATGAATACTCAAAGTTCCCATTGTACGCCAATACAAAAAGCTAATGCCACAACCCATCGCCATCTATATATTATCAATTAATTAATTAATTAATTAATTGCAGCCGCGACCGCTGCACCCCAAATACTACTATCCTCCGTAACGGCCAAGACTATCTTCTTCCCTCGCCTGTGACCGAGCAGATTCAGGAATTCTTGTACGCGGAGTCTAAACCCGGAATACTTTTCTATCACAGATCCCGTGGCGGCAACCACGATCTCGTCACCGTCGCCGGGCGTGGAAGGCGGCAATACAGAGACCGCGAGTGCCAGGATTCCCGCCGCGACGACGGCTGCGGCGCGGCTTGACACGGCGTAGAATGCCGCCCTGATGAATTTCATTTCCTCGATCGTGAGGTTGAGACGGCCTTCCTTGCACGGATGTCGTGCCAGGAACTGTTGCCTCGCGAAATGAATGTCGAGTTCGCGCTCGACAACCGACATCGTCGACGCGTCTAAGCCGTATGCTGTGTCTAACCCGGTCGGCACCGCACTGCTTGGCCGAAACTTCAAGACAGTGTCCCGAACGATATACCGCGCAACCTCGGCAATGTACCTTCCAGACACCATCATTTCAAAAGGCTGGAACCCAGGTTTCTCATTCGCGGCCTCGAGCTCGACATCCCACCTCGTGCGTGGCAAAATATCTGTTCCAAACATCGACAACTCCGTATTCAAAATACACTCCACGTATCTCTCCAAATCCCGAGGATTACACCTCGATAATTTCTCTTCGTCAAGACACGTTATCGGAACTTTAACCGACGCGTTGACACCAGTGCCGACAATAACCCCGATTTTACACCGGCGATCGGTTTGCATGTGGGACAGAATTGTTGCGACGGAATCGTTGACAACAGCGCGAAGGTCGATGTTCATGCCCAGATCGGCGCAGGATTGCTGGAATACGGTGCGTAGGTCCCAGCCCAGGATGTCGTTGCCCATTGTCGCGAATCCTTTGCCCATGGACAGTATCGTCCCACTCGATACAGACATTTGACTATATTGTACGATTAGCTGAAACTCATGAGCCCAGGATTTTGGGAACGCACTCCAACGGAAAACTCCAGGTGAGGCCAACCGGCACTGTAATGCCTTCCTCAATCCACCCATTTGCTTCTGCGACATATAAGACACTCTGCAATTGACTCGCAAGCCACAGGAAAAAACTCTTGCCGTCGACATTCCGGATCGCGGCGTCCAGCGGCTCGGAGGTGTGATATCGCATGTGGCGTAAGGGTGGCTCGAACGATACGACCGCGATGCGAAGAGTCGATCCGCCAACGTCGATCGAGATAAATGTCCCTTTCTCAAGACCTGTTGGAAGTGCGTAGATATACGACGGCAACATAGTCGACGACAGATACGACTCTGGAGCCGGCGCCCTGGACGACGTAGACGGCATACGCGTGTGTGAAGTCTGCATTGCCGTCGCCATGGAGTCCGCGAGTCTCGTCACAAGCAGATCAAGCGATTCTGAGGACAGTGCCGCGGCCAGTGTCGCGAGATCCGGATCCGACATCGCGACCATGTTGATGTTGTAGTGCTCAGTGGCTGGATCAAATAACAAAACGGATGCGCAAAGTTCTGTTCCAACCTTCGCTGCCACGTTCTTCGTTCGCGCTGTCACTTGGCAAAACACAGTTCTGTCTGAATTAGGTACTCGCTACGCGGTATTTGTTTGTATATATATATATATATATATATATTTCTAGAACTACTCTCCTATTCGTCTCTAGTCTGTTTTGGCTTTGCATACTCTTAGAAAATTGCCATCTCTCTTTGCTCGCCACCGGAGTCCACTATTCCCCGCAGTCGCAGACGCCATAGCGTCATGTGATTGTGAGCCAGTGCTAATGTTAGCACATACCATTTTCTTACTTCCTACTTCGCAGTCAAGAGGTCTACTACACGTTCCAATAACCTTCAATATACATCTCAAAGATAATAATACACGATCCTGGGGAATATATTCCAACAATACCAAATTTATATCCAACGGTCCAGGCTCAATTAATCGTAAGTAACCTCAACCATATAATACACACGAGAAATCTACTCAAACAAATTGAACGGCAAAACCTCAATTACCCATTCAAGCCAAGGCCGCCATTTTAGATCTTGCAAGTACAACTTGCAAATTTCCTTCGTATCAACCCGCACTCGCTCTTCCTGCCACCACGCGTTGAGTAACGACACGACTGCGAGGAAATGTACGAACACGATCAATGTGACCGGGTCACGGAGTCGTAATCGAGAGTGAAATTCGTCAGCTAGAAGGAACGGCCAGGTAAACACATACTTCCGCAGCTCGGCGGGCCGTGCGTGCCGAAAAGCACCGATAAGCTGGGAAAGAAGAAGGATACCAGCCATGTAGATTTCCAACTCCGTCTGCTGCTCGGCAAACATGGCCGAACACAATTCAAGCAGTTTTGCCAAAGGTGGTGGCGCATCTGACTCCGCTGCAGATGCCAGACTGCTGAAATCGATTCCGAAGATGGATTGTAAGTCGATCCCGGTTTGCATGTTTTGCATCTCATGCACTACGGTCCTGATGCCAAGCAAAATCGGCAGCCATCGATCGATTGAAATAATCGTCACTGCTTGCGGATCTGTGTCGTTCACTGAAGACCTAGCATCTGCCGCATAGTCTTCTGCTTCATGTCCCTTTTCGTGATAAGCGAATGACTGAATGGCAATCAGACTTCCCGCGATAGTCATGGCTTCTAAATTCCCGGCCGTTCGTTCTCCACTGATAGCTGCTCGAAATGTTTCAAGAGATTGTTGTCGATACCATATCTCCGCGCGTGCAAAATACAGCTCGCGTTCTTGCGTGCACACCAGATCATCTTCATCGAGCTGAAGTGATGAGTCAGCGGAAGCCGCTTTAGCCTTGTCCTGCAGGAACCTCATGTGCGTTGCTGCGATGGTGAGTATCGCGTACATTAAGAAATCATGTCGGAATGCCATCCGTGGGATCTGTGTTAACCATAGGTCGCCGTCTGTCACGTCAGACAGTGTCGGTGACGTCACAGTCAAGAAGTGATGCAGCAGTTCCAGCTGAGCCATATGCAATGTCGCGAATTCAGATTCTGAGTTGGGCAAAGTTGACGTGGTCGCAGGTGCAGGCTGCGGTGTCGCGGCAGGTAGTGTTGGAGAGGGTAGCGATGGCGATAGTGAAGGAGCGGGAATAATATTAACTGCAGTTCCAACCGACGATGATGTCGATGTCGAGACTGACACAGTCCCAGGTGTCATTGGCATACCGTAGTTCGCAACATCCGGTGAACTAACGCTCGACGACGGGGATATCGCATCGGCAGGCGCAAACTCATTCTTAATGGGCTTGAGAACTGGTGCAGGCTTGCAGTTCTGCTGTGCTTGTACAAGGTAGTCGCAGTCTACGCCGTGCTTTAGACAGTTAAAGCACTGTGGATGGTCCTCGTCGCATTTTATTCTTCGCCGCTTGCAATTGCCGCATCCTTTGCGCGACTTTATGTGTGACTTGCGGGGACGAACGTGTCGCTTTGAATCTCCAGTTGCCGCTGCAGGCGTAGGCATGGCGAACGACGGATTGTTGTTCAACATAGCATACATTGGTTGGCGCGGCGATGTCAGCGGTGCTTGACTAGTTGGTAACTGGGCCTGCACGACGCCAGTCATAGGAGGCGCACTGGATGCAAGTGGTATGAATCCAGATGCTGGAACGTAATGTTGCTGGGGCTGCGGCGATGTGATCGATGCCGGTGACAACGGTGTCAATGGCGAGCCTGAGCTCTGCGTCGACATTGTGCTCGACAGAGTGCCAGACGATATATTCCCGGACAACGAGGCCTTGGTCGTCTACAATGTGTCAAATGTTGTGTTGCAGTGGTCCGGGGCGGAGCGACTGCGCGACCCGCTCGCGAGTGCAACGCGTCGGAGGCGACGAATCCTGAGTCTGGCCAAATGTTGGCGAGGACAGTGGGTGGTTGGTTGGTATGTGGTTATGTTATCAAGAGACGATCTTGACTCTCGGCTGTGCTCCTGCTGTTGGACATGGACATCGTCATCTCTTTGGGAGTCGTCGACTATCACTATGCGAGTCGTTCCCGCCGGCTCATCTGACATTCCGGGTAACTCTCGCAAGCGCAATTTTAGAATCGTGTAGTTAATGCGCCCTTCAATCGACACTGTCTCTTATAAGAATAATAATATATGACAGCTAACGTCCTCTACTCCGTCTCCCTCTCCGTCTCCATCTCTTGCGCTCGACACTTCTACTGCTACCTACCCCACTCCGCAACAAATAATAGTAATGACAGTAACTTCTACCGCGTCGCCGGTCCTGTCCAGCCTATCACGCTAAATAACTCTGCCCAAGGCATTACCATCGCTGGTGGAAGACAACAGCTGATAAGGAAGTCTACATGCAAATCATAAATAGCCATGATAGTGTCGTGTTTGACGCATAGTTACGATTCACGAGCGGGAGAATGCTAAATGGCGTCGGCTATACTATTGTAGTGACTACTGATGAGCTCTATTTATGCCAGCAGTATACATTACTCCGGCAAAGAGGAATAAAACAATATACGTTCAGCTGTCTATCAGCCGTTCGAAGTAGAGAGGGCCCTGACTGATTCAACCGACTGCGCCGTCGTCAACAATGTCGATTGTCCACGATGAAAAGAACTAGGAATGGTGTTCCTAATTCGTTGCACTGTCCCACTATTTAGTAAGATTTGATCAACCGGTAACTCAGTATTCGGTTTATAAGTATCTGATTTAGACGGCTTGTTTAGTCGCTGCCTTTGCAGGTGATAAGATGGCATCAGTTGCTAGTTTATAGTACGCGATGGTAGGTTTATCAATATGGTAATACAGCTCATAATCTAGGCCAGTTCCATGAATTGGCCAAGGCTGATGATCCAATGTACTCAGATTGTTCGCTAATCCCGTCGTACCGAAACTAGCTCGCTGTCGTCAGCAGTATTTTGGTCGTGACATGCAGTTGAGCCAAAGTCCTCATTTTGACCATACTTACAGCCGTTGGTAGAAGGTTGGCTTGATATGAAGATTGCAACAGGATTGTTATTTGGGCTTGGAGCGAAGCTTTGGCAAATGCTTGACTTCCTTGAAGAACAATTGTGTCGACATTCCTACCGTATTAAACGTTAATAGAGAGCACATGAGGTTCCATTTGCATTGCAGATAAAAATTGGCACCCTTAACGATTTATACTGATGCGCACTTGGATTGCACTGCACTCGACGACGGAACTCAGGCTCGCTGTTCTATTAAAGTATTCTCAAGGCCAAATCGACGCCACATCAAGAATAATATCATCTATTACTAACTATCCAATTCCTAATGTTACAAAATATATATCGTACAATCCTCCAATAGGACCCAAAAACCTTATAAAATCAAGAAAAGAATTACCCGTTTTGATAGCATATATGCCAGATGGAAGCCAATAATTGCCAAAATTAAATAAAAAAGGTTCGACTTATTCGAAATAAGTTTTTGGCGGTTAATACTCAGCGTTCATCATTAAACCTCTAAACACCGTATCGTTTCCATAAAACGGAGGCTGCCCCGCGCTCGTAGTCGCATCGACACCTTGTCTCGCACCGCCCGGCCCATTAAACAATTCGACATTCGCTCGTCGGACAGCCTCTTCGAATCCTGCCGTCCCAGTACTATCCGCCCCATCAGCAGGATTATTACTGTTATTTGTATTATTCCCCGACATATTCGTCGCCGAAGCCCCGTTGGAAGACGAGGCAAGGTTAATCCAATCCATCATGTCGAGATCAAAGGTAAACTCCATATTCGGCTCGTCGCTATTACCGCCACCGACACCGAACGTGTCGTCCATTAAAAACTGAGACATCGCATCCGCGGGAGAGATATTCAGCGTACCTTCTTTGTTGCTGAGAGTACTTGCCGCAGTAGCTGTAGCAGGTGGTGGCAAGAATGGCGAGACAGAGCCCGGGATAACAATACCCCTTTCGTCGTCATTGGTCGCGGGGATAGCGGGCGTCGCGACGGCGGCAACGACAGGGGAGTCGGGAATCTGGTACCGCCCATCATTGGCGGCTGCTTTCAGGAACATGCGAGATAAATTCGTTGTGGTGTCGGATCCCATCAAGTTACTGTATCCATAGCCCAGCATATCATGCAAGTACTTTTCGTCGTCGTAATCAGGATTCGCGGTATGCTGATATGCTTGCGCTGCAGCCGCGGCTGCAGCTGCAGCTGCAGCTACGGCGCTCTCGTCGACCGACTTGCGCGAACTTAATTCCGACCGGACGCTGCTGTTTCGGGGTGAAGGCATAAAATACGTGCCACCAGGCGTCTCACCAGTAGTAGTCGGCATGGCGGGCCCGTTATTATTCAAAAGACTGTTAATCTGGCTAATATGTTTCTTCTGGCTATCAGCCGTCGCGCCATTAGGAGCGTTCGCGTAATTGAGCGTACGTGATGCTCTGGCTGCACGGTCCATCTCCTGCAGGATATTCCGGTAACGTTTGGCTGACGGATCGCATTTGCCGTAATGTCCGAGAATAAAAATGCAGAGGAATATACCGCGGGTGATGTACGACTCGACTTCGGATCTGCGTTGATGAAAAGATTCGAGTAAGAGGACGATCCCGGATGTGAATATGAAGTACGTCATGAGATGCGATCGGATCGGCTGCTGGTTCTGAGCAAAGAATGTCATTACGAGATCCACGGAGCGGGCGGCGCAGAGAACGCATGCAGAAGATAATCGCGAGACGGTCTTTGCTTGTGCCGGGATCTCTGACGGCGTCTTGGCGACCATTAATAAGAAAAATGGGCGAGTAAGGAGAATAATGCTGTTGAGATGTGTTAGGTGAAGACGCAGGAGACCTTGATTGCGGATCATCTGACGGCGAGATTCTTCGTTCACAATGCTGCTGACACTTAGCTTGCGGCTATCTGGCGTGTTGAGATGCAGCGACAAGAGTTGAATATCCGGCGGTAACCCATCGCTCCATTCGCGCAGCCGCGTTGCCAATCTTTGTGATGTTGAGGACGAGATACTCTGAGGCCGGTACACCAACAAGCAGATATCACCAATAATCTCACAAAGCTTCGATAATTCAACCACGGTCCGGTCTAGCGAGATCAGTTCCGATGTGTCACGGTCATCCCAGTCGCAGTCATCAATTGCGAGCGGCCTGCCGAGACTTGACGACCAGAAGCGATCCTGAATGTATAGCGTACGCCACAGGCGTTGTCGCATTATCCGCTGTGGTTTTGGGAAAGTCATATTCACACATTTTCGGTGCATTCCCAGTGCTTGAGCAAAGCGAATAGCCGAGCCTAAAGATATCAGCTTAAATTACATTTAATAGACGGAGACGAGCATACCTAGTTGAATCCAACTTGCATTGCGTTTGCAAATAATTTGATAGTACAGACACATCAAAAGGTACGCCTGTACGACCCACAGCTCGCCATCCTCTGCCGCATCATTCATCAACCCAAGACCGCTCTCGAAAAACAAAGCCGGATCGATCAAACTTCTGGAGCTGCTCTCCTTAGGATTGTCTTGAATGTTGGCACCGCTCGGCTGAGAGTCGTTGATTCCGGAGAAGGGCGGAATATTGATTTTTTCAGTGTCTAATTCCTGCTTTGAGCTCACAAATATGGTACCGAGAGCACACGTGAAATGCAATAAACACAACCAATGTCGAGGTGCACCCATGGGATTTCTGTATGTCTGCGCAACCTGATAACGAAAATGATCCATATCAAACACATAATCAAATGCTTGTACGTTATCTTCAAAAGCTTGAATCAACTCGTTTGTCAAGCCGCGGGGAGGTAATTGCAGAGGAATTATTGATGCCGTGTGAGTAGGTCCGTCAATAAACCTAAACTGCGCAGGATCTAGCGTAAACGTTGAATCACCCATGACCTTTCTAAATGCTTTTCGTGACTGCTCTAAAAATGACAGTACACCACTCTCGCCCATATACCGCAGATGACCTTTCTCATCCCACAGCAAACGCGTATTTCGGCCGTCGCCTACAGTTTCGACCTGATACTCGCTCCGGCTGTGGGACCGTTTCCGATGATAAGGCTGCTGCTGCTGGTGCTGCTGGACTTCCGGAGGAGATGGTAACGAAGTGTCAGGCGAAGCGGGGTTTGATGCAGATGAGTCTGACAAGGAGGACTCATTGGACACGTTGTGCTTCCGTGACGCTGATTCTTTGTGTTTGGTGGAGGTAAGCTGTTCCTCTGAATGCTCGGTCGATGCATGCGATGCAATAGAACTTTGGCGCTTACTACTCGGACGGTCGTCTATGGGCTGTTCGGACGCCGTCTCAGTCGTGACCGACATGGTGTCGTCAGCGTCACCAGCAGTAGGCGGCGACGGAGACGAAAACGCAACAGATGGAGTCCGACCAGGCAGTAAATCGCTCTTTGTCGGAGTGTAATGACATACAAAATTCTTCTTCTGGCATATCAAGCATGGATGAGCGCCGTTGCACTAAGTCCGTTAACATTCCTCGGGTGTAGTAGTCTGAGACCTTGCCATGGCATCAACATACCTTTTGTTTCCGCCTCTTGCAGCTGTCACAAGCCAAAGCAATGCGTTTCCGCTTCGCGGGATCGATCCGCCGTTTTAGTTTACGCAGTTCGGCAGACGAATGTGTGTTAGTGCCGGTCGCAGGACTACGGGGCGCCGACCCCACACCGCCGACAATTTTCGAGGTGAATTTCGCCCTAGTCGAGCTCGGCTCGGACGATCCAGGTTTGCTGACAGACGAACGCGCGCTGGCGGGAGAGTGAGAGGTCATTGCAATGGATTCTGATGGAGATGGAGCAGGCAGCACAGGCAAGTTCTGGTGATTGGAAACGTTTTCGTCCGACGATAACGAAACAGCAGCCGGACACATTGTAATCGACGCGGTCTATGGCGTCGTGATTGTGCGGTTGAGATTGTTATTTCAGCGAGAATTGACCGAGACTCAAGAGAGGCATACAAGGGGCCGCAACAGGCGAGATCGTGCTGTTGACCTCGTTATTATTGCAAGTGGAGTCTGCGCGCGATAAATGCGGGGGAGATTCGACGAAATGTTCTTCCGTCAACGCGTTCTCACCCGATGCGGTGCCGAGCTCGGAGCATACCCAAGTAATCATGTGATCATGTGTCACGTGGTCGATTGTGCACAATTGCACACCGCCTTGTTTTGGTGGTGCATCCACTCTAGTCGCGGCAACTGTACCACAATGCCAACAAAACCTTTCATCGCCACCACAAATTATTCAAATACAAAATAAAATAAATCATCGTGTTAATCTGGCATGTAATTATATTAATAATGAATATTTTTACTTTAAACTAAAATTTGTGCGACATTTGGGAGGTACTACTTGGTCGGATACTTTGCCGCTTTAGTATGGAAGAGCCCAATAATTGGCCGCTGTAGTACAAGATGAAAATAAGGTTACGGTTAGGGTCTTGCACTAACTATGCTATATTAGGAAGTCTGACTTCCTGATATAGTATAGCACAGATATTTTCTTAACCCTTACATCTCCTACGTTTGGAACTCAACAAAGGCCATCTTCGCCGCGAAAACTTACAGTTCTCACCGTCTACTGCCGCAGATTTTAGATCTGGAGTGGTTTGTTGTATTTATGTTTTGCGCGTTGTATGTGTTTTATTGGTGTCTTGTATGTATCGTATGTAATCTTATGAAGTACATTCTGCCTAATTCCCGACTTTCGCCATAGTATAATGGCCGATGCCCACATATACGCCTATGGTACACAAAGTACGCCTTACGATTAAGGGTAAGGGTATTTAAATTTGGCCTCTGGGTTAGGAATGTCGCGACTACAGTGTTTGCACCATACAAATTCTATTGAAAGTTGGTTAGGGCATGTGGTACAAGAACCACAAATGCTAACATGTTTCCGAGTGTAGGTACCTTCTACAGCCTTTCATTGGACGTCCACGCTATACCAAAAACAAACTGGTATAAACTCTTTATTTTTTTTTTGCGACTTCTGCTTATTCTCCGCCAACTTATGCAAAACACAGCCAATTTCCTATTACTATTGCTCTAACGTTATATGTAAAGTACAAAAGACAATATAATGTATAGAATAGGTATACGACCATCGCCAGGGAACTTCATATAAGCTTTTTGGGATTTAATCTGCCGGCGCGAGGCAAGTGGCTCGGCGGTGTTAAACACTACTTTTCGTGCGTCTCTGTCTCAAATGAAGCTACGTTAGCATCCAAGTAGCACACATCCATCCTCCTGTAAATAAATGAGCACGATCTCTGATCTCAATATAACTGCGTAGACAGCCTAGATTGGTTTTGGGGACGCATGTAGAAGTACGGCTTCGGGGCCTTTCTCATTGTTTGGTCGGCTCCTGATCGGGGACTTCCCATAGCTTCTTCATACGGTCTCTTGAATTGGGCCAAGAACGTTTTCCTATTCGAGATGAAGGAACATATATCCCGTTGCATTCTCGGATTCAACTTGCATTGTTCTCCCGATGCCCAATGCAGTACCCTAAGAAGTTCCATCGCTTCTTCATCATCTTCTTCAGCGCCATCCGGATTTTCGGCGGGTAGAAGCTCCAGTGACGCCAACTCCTCTGCATACGTCAATGAGTAGGTTTCATCATCAGCGCAGTCGACGTCCGGACTGATAATATCTGGTCCACTAAGTTCATGCTCATTGAACTTGACTAACGGCCAACGCTCCTGAAATAACTCTGGATTAGATGGCGGTGGTGGTCGGACGATGAACTTCCCTTTCTCATCACCGTGCGGCGTCGAATAGAAGATACTAAATGCTTGCAGATATATCTCGAATTTAACACAAACGATGGGCAACTGCCTATCATCCAGACGTCACATTCACGGAAGAGGAGCAAGCTATTATTGAGGTTGTCAAGCATTTTGTTTTCTTGTGCTCTGCACATAGAGAGGACCAGATGACGAGAGCGATAGTCGGACGATTTGTACGAGAAGTCGACATGTGGAATGATCAGACAGTCGATCACGTCGTGGTATATCAGTATCTTTATGAAATTGGTGTGTTTTCGCCATGGTATAACACAGCCATGCTAAATCCACTCGACAGATTACCTCTGAAGATCCGACGAAACTGAAGTTCAAGGCGCTAGAGAAAGAAATGGATAACAAGGTAGTCACACTACAGGATTTAAATTTTGAGGATTCAATGACTGGTCTTCGATATCACCCATTTCTCCTTGTCGGTATGGTAAATATCGACGCGTTTGAGTATTGTGCTATCACCGACCGCCGCGGCACACTGTCGCCATAGTTGCACAAAGTCTTTATAACTGCTTGGCTTCTCGCGTCCCGCCTGGACTTGCAGCTGCAGATGAATGCGCGAGCTGACGAGACCTGTAATTATGATGTAGCAAAGTACATCGAGCCGCGGCTTAAGAAACGCGAGGCGTAATCCTTTTTAAGGATGCGCCAATGACTTTCAAGTCGCATCGTCGTTCGTGAAATAGAAATTGTTGCATCGGAGCCTGGCCGCCCACACAGTGACGCTATCTCCCATCGTGAACCAATCCCTCTATATTCCGGCCTGTACCAATTATTCCAAAAATATCTGAATACCTTCGATTGACCTATGGACTTACAATAGTCAAGCATTTCTCTTACCGAAGATGCGTGAATATCGTCATATGTTTCAAAGATAAGACTTTGTGGGAGAGTCGTATTGTCGTAAACAACTTTAGGCAAGATGGGATGTCGTAAAAGATGCCTCTTTGTCATGGAGCGTATATTTCCTGCTTGTTCTGAAGTACACAGTTTGGTATGTCCTTTTGACAGGATCCTATCTGACCCTTCGGACAGGAAATGCAGATAATGCGGCAATGCAGATAATCGGATGGAGCTCCTGGCGTTTTCAATTGAATCGAAGCCTTTAGAACTTTGATTACCGGTGAGGTGCTCGCAGGCTGTGCCACAGACACAAATGGTGTCTATAAGCCGGGTTGTCTCGCTTAAAAGCTATAGTTGCCGCCGTCACTTCTACGATCAAAATTAGAGCCTGAATAAATAATGCAATTGTGAGATCTAGTTACCAGCAAAGTCTTTGTCAGTGTGAACCACGTCCGGCTTTAGTCCTGCATCCCGCAACGCCATCAACCAAGTCGTCAACCGTGATCCCCGCTTGCCCACTTCCTGGACACCACGAGTATCCAACAGAAGGTAGGATAGAGGCAGGGAGACTAGGTCGTACTCGGTAAGGACGCAGTAGAGTTCATATCCATGTCTATTGGTGCCAAATGTGAGTCTATGAATATTTCAGTCATCTTAGCTCCATCATAATTAGCCGTATCAGTGAACAAGGAGTCGTGAATGCCAGCGATACTCCTGGCTCTTGAAGTCCTTCGATTAATTGGAAGCCAATGCGCTCCCCCACTAGAAGCTGCGCAGATTTGAAGTCATCCGTCCTGTCTCGTTCCCATTCCCTCTTTGTTAGCGAAAGCCAGACGTTATAGACTTGCTGTAATGGTATGCAAGTCTGTCTTTGCAAACTGAGGACTGTCAGCCAATTGGATTAAGTTTTGATAGATTTGTCGTGGAGGAAAAAGTTGCTGGGCTTTGATGTCCTGTTGGATTTCTTCGGTGATGCGGAATTTCGTATGTTGTGCTTGCATTAATGTGGATGCAAGTGGGATCTGGGGACAACCCCTTTAAAGATACTGAAGTCGAGCTCACATTTACTGACAATAATTGTCCATTATACCGCTGACGAGCGTCCATTCCGTATATTATACCCGTAGTCCCTGGAAGACTAAGGGTCCACCTGCGCAGCATATCCGAAATATATACATAACCATTATATCATTATATAGCGCTAATAATCGGACGGGGTTATAGCCTTATAGATTGTAACTCGGCTCACAATACGCAGTCTAATTAATGCACTCACGGCGTGCCTCGTTGAATAGTTAAAACGACTGCGTATTTTTACGTGCTTCCGCTGTTGATTCGCCCCATCTTGGTCGAGAGAGTACTAACTCTCTACAACATACATTAGAGTCCACAATACTTGACGCTATTATGAGCTGTTGGGCCACCCGTTATAGGTAATCGTGTTATTAATAAAGCCGATAGTACACAGAGAGCTAAACCTATCCATACACACCATTAAAACAAGAATGCAGTGTTATTCCAACCCAATACAAAACAAATAGAACCAATAAAATCAAAGCCATCACATAAACCAAGACACTTAAACGACATATTAATGAAAAATGCTCAACTTTCACAAACACATGTCTTTAGCACTATTTCTTTTCTGTCATTATTTGAATGCCGAGCGACTCATTATCGCGGTAGGTATCATTATCCTCATTCACACGCGGTTCGCTTCACCACCGTGGTAACGGCCGCAGATTAGTACTCACGTTCATGTTCGGACCGTTTGGCATCGGCCGCATTCTGTGACTCTGGTCCACCACCGGCACAGTAGCAGGCCCATCCGTTTCCTCATCCACTAAGGTCGCCGTAGATGGATAGACGTGATAAAACACAATCTTCATATCCGTCAGACTGAGCAACATACGCGACGCAAACTCCATCGTCATCGTAGCTTCCGGTAACGCAGACGGTGACGCAGGCGGCGTTGACGAGTACATCGGCCCGTTCGCCCCGGGGGTCGTGTTATTGTATCCACATGGGTTGGCCCCGTTATTAGCTTGGTTGCTGGGCTCCATCACGTAGTGGATACGTCCGAAGATGGCGAACTCCAGGGATCCGTCGGTTAAATTATCGTGCAGTAAACTGCAGGTAGTTTGTGAAGCGGCAGATACTTGCGTGAAGGGGAACACAATATCTATCTCATGCCGTCGTGATATAATATGTTTCCACAAAATCTGTCGCAACCGAAAGATCTCTGTTCTGTCATTAACGGGTGCCCTTCCTGAAATATAGAAACCGTACCTGCTCGACCAGCGGCAGTCTTGAGTCCGACGATGTAAAATGCACTGTCAGCGAAGAAATTGACGTACTCCTCGTCCTTCTGTGCGTCGTCTGCAAGCGCGAAGAATTGCGCGATAAATTGCTTCACGCGCTCGTTCGTGTATCCCGGCGGATATCGGATTTCGGGCCTTGCAGATACGCCGTTCGCGACGGCGACGTAGGACTCGCGTATGAGCAGCGAGCTGGTGTCCATCATTTGCGCTGCGCGGTTGAGGTGGAGTGGGGGCAGAACAAAAGGCGGAGATTCAGGCCAGACGGCTCATTTAATCTCAGCCACGTCGAGCGAGAGAACAGTAACGAACAGCGTTTTTATACCAGCAGTGCGTCTTAGAATAACAGGTATAGTTTGTAAAACCTCTTGCCTGTGGCGGAGTGAGAGAGTGAAGCAGGACCGTCGAGAACACCAGCGTTGCGGCTTCAGCCGCGTCGGTGGTTCGGCAAAGTCAAGCGACTTTCCCCCGAAACATGCCCCATGGCCCCTACCTGGCAATACCGCAGGGTCTCGAGGCAAATGCTACAGCTAGCTCAGCCATGAAAATTAGGTACTATATACACTACTATTATCGCATTACAAGAGAGTTACTCCTCCTTCTCCATAGTTCTCTTCGTATTCTCGCTCGTCCGGTCCTTCTCCTCCATCAAAGTCCGGAACCGCCCAATCGCAGGGAACCCCTCCAAGGACGCACAAACACACCATGCAATCCGCTTAAGAGTAGGGACACGGTACATTCCTGTCCAAATATACAAAATCAGCGCCTCAATAGCATGATACACGATCGCTGACCAATACGCCGTTTTTATCAGCTTTGGGACAATCTCGATATCATACACTTTATACTTCCTCAACACAAACTCCTTGTCATTGATCGAGGCCGGGTTCCAGTAGACATAGTACGTGCTGATGAGCACGAGCATGACAATCGGGATCGAGCGCCATGTAGGCGGGATGAACTTGTCGAGCGGCGTAATCGTCACATAGCCCAATCCCTCGCTGGCCTGCATTGCCATGCCAACCAGCACGTCCCGCGCGTCCGCTAAACTCTTCATCGGCGGGTTGAATTCGATCTTGGCTTCGAGCTGGTCGATGCCCCTGTTGTGCACGATCTCGTACCCTATGGTAACGTACTCGAGCGTGACGTCCCGCATTTCGATATTCCGAGTCGGAACAATGCCCTTGTAGTAAAGGAGGTAATCTTTTAGTGATATTTGGTGATCCTTGTTCATATGTGATATGACTCGTTGTTTCATGGACTCTGAATTGCTGGGTGCACTGGAAGGTCGTGCTCCTGCAGCTGGAACTGGAGCCGATTCAGACATTCTGACGATTTGTTAGAAAACGTCCAATTAGTAAGGTGGTAGTATAGTACGCAGAATTACCCTGTATGCCAATAATAGGTGATAGCAGATGAAAAAATTCTCCAAACGTTGCAATCGGATGAACTTGCTCTCGATTTGTCCAGTCGTAGAAATTCAAACGGCCAGCAGCTCAATACGCTCAATATCCTCAATTTCTGTTCAGTGGACAATAGACCGCTCGATTGAGCGAAATGATTATGCCGTCAGAATTCGAATACAATGCAACAATTTAGAGAAGTTAAGTGTCGTGCCAGCTCTGATTGGTTGTTATCTGCCAAGGTCCAGCCAGATAGGGCCACCTATACCCTAGCCCGCCCGACCGACAAGGGAGGTATGATATCATGATAACGTCAACACTGTGTACAAATCATGATTTTGGTGCACGGCCATAGTGCACTACGGAGTTGAGCCATTATTGCTTACGTAACGACTATTCAACTATGCTTCGGAATTCAGATACGCTAAAAAAGTATTTACTTGGCGAGAGACGTACTTCCTTACAATTTTGCCTTTAAGAACTTCTGGCCACGGGTCAACATAGCCTCAGCCTCAGCAACCATGTCATCAACAATCACCTTCGCTGGTTTGACGTCATTAATAACCGCGGAAACCTCGCCCATCAAATAAGGATACGAATATTCTTCGATAATCTCCGGCATTTCTTTTCCGGAGTTTTCGTACTGCTCGAGCTCCCATGGCACAGGGATCTTGCCCTGCGATGTCAATTTTATGATTTCGTCCTTGCGGTTCGTTTCCCAATCCTCAACGTACGGGTTCCGCCCGATACGAAGTGGCCGACCGGTATAAATAATTGTGCGGACAGTGTCGTTGTACTTTGCGTTAATGATGGCTTGTTGATGGGCACTAGATGCGCCGGCCTCCTCAGCGCAAACGAAACGCGTGCCGACCCACACAGCTCCGGCGCCCCACCTAATATTGTTAGCGAATTCGTAGTGAGGTTAGACGTGTATCAGACTCGACTTACATGAGCGCAGCGGCTAAACCTTTACCATCGGAAATACCACCGGCGGCGACGACCTCAACTTGCCTTCCTGTAAGCTTACTCTTCTTGCCCTTGACAATCTCAACAACAGCGGGACTATGTCCAATTAGTTCTCTAATACTCTTAAAATATATAAATCTCGGCAAACGTACATCAGGATGCTGGTGGGAATACTACCGGTATGACCACCGCCTT
Organism: Lipomyces kockii; assembly: GCA_030568215.1. Taxonomy (NCBI): domain Eukaryota; kingdom Fungi; phylum Ascomycota; class Lipomycetes; order Lipomycetales; family Lipomycetaceae; genus Lipomyces; species Lipomyces kockii. The sequence goes on along the minus strand of JAJLTN010000433.1, from coordinate 90,881 downwards.
CTCCACCCTGCGCGCAGATGATGTCGACACCATTCTCCATCGCCTTAATAGCATGCTTCGGTGCACCGATCATGTTCATGACAGGGATCCCCGCATCATGCAACTTATCCACGACCTCCTTCGGCGGCACACCAACAGCCGATACAAACAGGCCCGTCCCCTCTTCAATAATCACGTCAATGAGCTCCGGAAGTTGGCCCTCCGTGTAATCATAGTTGGTCTTGCGCGCGGTACCGCCAACCTGCGGTAGCAGCAGGTCCACGCCGAACTTTGTAACACCTGGATTTAAGCGGGTTTTGATTGCCTTGATTTGCTGGCGAAGCATGTCGGGACTGTAACGTAGACCACCGATGACGCCTAGGCCACCTGCGTTGGATACTGCCGCCGCGAGAGCCGGACGTGCAAAAATGTTAGTTATTTAAACGATGAAGCAGGTGTGACTGAGAGGATTCTTATCTGATGCCACATTCATGCCTGCCAGCAGGATGGGATGCTTGATTCCAAACAACTCTGTAATCGGGGTCGTGATAGTCATTTTTCAGTTCGTGTATATAGAAGGGAACAATCAATTTCAAATACTTCAAGCGAAGGCCGATATGATCTCCAGAAGGAGGCAGATCAACCTTATATATTGGAACTGACACTGAAGCATTGGTGGTAACAACGACAAAGCTGTCACTTTTTACCTTGGCCCGTTGCGCGCATGTGCTCGAACCGATGCGTCGCTTCGGCATTGGTAGAGTAGAAATGCGGGGAAAGAGCTTACCCGGCGTGCGGCTGAATCTCCCTAAACAAGCGGTTCTGATGATAGCATTACAAGCCGACTTAGTGGTCAAGAGGCTCGGATATAGATCTCACTAATAATTAGGTCTTGCTTCCTAGCTATCGCTAGTTTAATTGTGTAAGCATCCGGTGCTTCAATAGACAAAAACTTCAATATTCTCTCCGAGCCATCTGATAATTTTTGATCCTCCGCAGTGTCAGCACAGATATGGTGGTGCTTTTCGTTGAATTCATACTGTCCAACCATCGCAGTCGCGGAGGATAGTTTCAAACAGGTCGTGCTCGGCTTCCAGCATCTTCTCTACACAAGTGTTGCCGTCCGACCAATGGGTCCAGCTAAGCCGAGACAATGTAGCTAGATTCATGGGATATTGACATATCGCCATACTGTAATACGAAGATGTCAATATTACTCCGTGATGATTTGTACCTACAAATGTCATCGCTTGGCGACAGCGACGCTAACCTGCAAGCAAAGTTGCACCAGTAAGCAAATATTTCTGCGACGCATTGCATCTGTAACTGAAATATAAAACACAACAAAAAAACTACAGAAAACCCACACCTATTTAACAAGTGCAATATGGACAATTGAATAATAATACACTTTTGTTAGCCACCTCATTATAATCTCACAACTAATGCACACGTAATTATACACAGAGATACCATAGCTCCTAGCACGACCCAACAATAAACAGGAGAATAGGCATTAGTACGTCTCCATCAGTCCCAATGCAACAAAATCTGGAGTCGTGCCAGTGCAGTTATACGTCCGGTTGTAGGCGAGCTGTGGCATTATACCGGCGCTCATTCCTCGCTCATAGGACCATTGCGTAGCGTCGTCAGTTTCTGTCTTCCACGTCCAGTACATAAAACCCCAGCCGCCGTTGCTTTCGAATGCTGTCATTTGGGATTCAGCCGACATTAACAAAAACTCCTTATACGCGTCATCGTAGCTTTCTGGTGGCGCATTCGCGAGATCGCAGGTACAGTTTGTGCCACCGGGACAGGATGGCGTGAGGACTTGAGCGGAGGGGTCAGAGACGTTCAATGTGCCTTCCCATCGGGATCCAACACCGACATTGTTGAGATATCGGAGGCAATCTGTGTCAGCCTGGCTCCATTCGCCGACTATTGTTGGACCATGGCCAGTGGCAGTGTTAGTCGAGATCTGCATGTCATTTACCCACTGTGCACGTTAGGGCCCGCAACAAAACAAAAAAGAATGTAACATACAGCCTGGCAGGCAAAGTTGATCTTTGTTGAATGTGACTGAGCGATTAGACCCTGGTTAAAAATCATGTACTGATGCATGTCAAGAACCATTCCCGGATACCGGGACTGATTGAAAACACCAGCCCAGGAGGATACACCGCGGAAACCGTCACCAAAGACGATGTACCCCTCGTATCCCTTTTCTCGGACAATATCGTATGCGTTAGAAGTCCAGTTGATCACGGTTGTGGGGTCAAGAACCATCATGTTTGGCTCATTTACGAGACCATACAGCGTCACCAGGTTCTTGTAGCGTTCCTGCGCAAAGAACGCGGCGAGTCGCTCGTGATACCCGAGCGTGAGATTACCATAATATTCACCCATCGTTCCGTTAAGCCAAAGGACCTCGCCTTGATGACCGCTGTGGTTCCAGCCGTTCGCGTTACCAGGGACGGAATGCAGATCGACATTGACTCTCAAACCATACTTGCGCGCCCATTCTATCGCGCGAAGAAGATACCGCCAAGAAACCTTTTCGACATATGGATCGCCTTCCAACTTCTCAACGGTCCAATACGGGTACGGGATTCGGACATGGTCAAGACCGGCGTCACGGATGTCGCTGAATGTCTGCTCCGTGATGAAACTCATGTAGTGCGTCTCGAACGTGTCCTTCGCATTGTCACCAAGATGCGCAGAGAGTGTGTACTCGTCTACAATACCTTGGCTCAGATTGTAAATTTCGAAAAAGGACGGCGTTATGAAGGGCTCGAGAATAAGCCAGCCGCCAAGGTTCACTCCTCTCATGGGAGTCTCTGTATAGTTGAACGCTTCAGTCAACGGTGGGACGTTCACGTTTGCCCGTGCGGAGTTGTCCCATGTCGAATTGAGTCCCATAATCGACAGGTCGCCCACTGTTGAGTTTGTGAATGTCAAATTAAAATCCGTCCTATCCAGCCAGGTCGAGATGTCGAGAACCGTGCCATTGGCCCAAGACGGGGTATCACTACCGGGAGGCGGGGAGCCGCCACTACCCGAACCGTCGGGATTTGTATTATTTGTACCACCAGTTGGCCCTGAGTCACCACCGCCGCTACTGTTGCTGTTGGTCGAACTCTTTGAAGAGTTTGGCGCGATGACAACAATACCGACGGGGACCAGCACCGCAGCAAGTATAACGATAGCGATGGCAATGACCAACAAAACAATGTTTCGCTTCCGGGAGAAAATTCTCCCTCGCCCAGACGCTCGTTTCTCTGTCGGCGGGGCCAAGGGACGAGAATTGCGTGAGACTATAGGCGGTAGAGGCGCTGGACGTGGGGTAACGGTGAATCGTGACTCGGTATGCGCGGGATCATCTTCGTCAGAAGAATAGTCGTAGTCACGGATATCGAATGAGCTGACTGGTCTATTTGATGTACGCGCGATGCCTATGCCAGCTGCTTGTGGGCGGAGCTGAGTCGTCGACGTGTCATCGTCTGGAGCGATAAAATCTGAAGAGCTAGGCGACGACGATGATACTTGGCTGCGAGACGCCATCTCGCTGGGATATTCACAACGTTTACTGCAGTTGAAACAGTTGTAGTGTCGAACGGGAAAAGAGGCAGAGAGATGAACTTCTAGGGAAGGTGGAATGGAGAATGTAGATCGCAGTCGGGAACTGGGGACTGGGCTCATTATCACCAACGCTGAGCCTTGCGCGGCGTTGACGTTGGCTCCTCACTTACAGCAACGCTCTTTGTATATTAGATCTACCTGGATTTCTACGCTGATTCAATCCGTTCCGTTTTATTTGTCATCTTTGTCCAGCTCGTATTCATCCCCACATCGATGGCTCATCAACGGGAAAAAAGGAGCTAATTGCGGACGCGATTAGGAAAGGTAGAAACAGAAGGGGCCCAATCTGGGACTAACACAGATCTGCATTTGGCTATTTCAACACGTGGAGATGTCCAGCTTGTGTCTCTTTGTATATGTGATACACTTCTCGCGTCTAAATTTCCAACATTCCTCCCAGAAACAGCTGCTTAGCTTGCATTCTCGCACCAATTAACTTATAAAGAGTTGGGTTCACTCGCCAAAACAGGTTTAGCAGCCAAGCCAGTTCAGCCCTGCGCTAGCCGCATCAGGGGTTCTCCGGCTTGAATCGGGCAACTGAAACGCAGCAAAGCTTAATTTAATCTTCAGATTTGAGTCGCGTGCCGATGAGAGGTTTGCTACCCGGCTGAGTAACAGCCAACGTGGCGCGTCGTTCGTTGCACGCGTCACTCACGCGCCTCCTCCCGATTCGGACAAGTACAACAATAATGAACCCGAAACATCGATTCAGTTATTAGTAGATAACACACCCTTCTCTGTATGCAATTCTCATCTCTACTGTGCGACCTGGGCTTCCAATGGCAATTCTTGCGTGCCAGCACTACTATTCTGCATTTGTACATGCCAGACCAAGTCACAGTGTTTAGTCCGGCTGACGATTCGAACGCTGACCTCTACATATACTGTAATTGTCTAATCCAGGATAGCTCAGAGTGTAACTTCTTGAGAAGCTTGTGAATTAGGATACTAAATAAATATGCATTCAATCTTGTTTCCTGCCAACAGCGACTATCGATGGATGCGCGAGCTCGTCAATGCAAAAGAGAAATCGGAATAAAAATCTCATATCTTTCATTTGGTAACGAAACTCTTTATAAGTCGAATTCGAGGCGGTTAGGCATTTCGAAGCGGTTTTTTTTTTTCGAAAATTGGCTTAGCCGGCTCATGCTTTATCGGATAATTCAGATTATTATTTATTTCATCATGGCCACAATCCACTGCTCCTTCCACTTCATTCTGTTATCTCCCTTACCTCCTTGGTATGTACCATGTCTATCTATCAAAACGAGGGGTATCAGAGTGTTAATAGGCGCGCGTCCAACAGGTGCTGACAGGAAGTGCAAGAAACCCCTGCTGTACAGCCCGTGCAAGCACAATTTTCAGCAGCTTCAGCAAAATGCCAAAAAAAAATTAGAAACGAACATGTATAGTGGAATGAAACATCCAAGAGTGTCGAATGAAGACGCAGATAGTGCAGAGAGCGTGTTGGACAAGACTGTGAATAGGATGAGAGCACATCGGGAGGATTTCAGGATCAAAGAGCGAACAGAATACCAAGACGAATAAGAAGCGCGGAGTCTGCGATTGGCGATAGCAGAGTTCACTCTCGGATGACAGGCGGCGGAAGAGAGTAAATGTGGTCAAGAATTATAGCAATCACGAACTGTGAACTGACCATCCAGCACCAGACAACAGTCAGTGATACTGAACGAGGGCCAAAGCTTGACAAGAGTAAACCGCAAAGACAGGAGCTATAATAGAGTAATACGAGCAATAAGGTCCCAGGCCAAATAGCGGAAACACCTCACTCGCTCTTCTCTTCCAATAAGTCAATATGCTGGAATCAGCATGCAAGTCAACGCGGGAATTCTACACGCCTGCCCAGGTTGCCGGAAAGCGACATCCGCACATCACAGTTTGTCATTGCTATGGCCATTGTGGCTAGCGAGGTTTTGAAATCAAGGTATTGGGAGACAGAACGGCAGTTGAACTGAAAATGCCCGTCATGGACGATAAAACTGACGTGATATCTGAGTCATGGCCCTTTGCCAACTGTTCCTTGGAATCTGTCTCGGTTTGTTGTCGTGCCGCAGTGAGCTGCTGCTGAACGATCTTTGATGCTCGCTCGCCGATGGAGCCGAGGACACCACAGACAGTATTGGTGACGACTGAGAGACCATATGAGGGAGTCCGGGGCCCACTAAAGCTCAGTCGTTGTGCAGTCTCAACAAATACCTCGTTGTTCTCCTGATCGGCATTACCATCCATCGTGACGGCAAGGATATCCCTTGCTTGAGGACCGGCAGCGACCGATTCCTTGGTCTTGTATTCTCCCAAATCGACCGTGGAGAATGAATCATGCTCGATTTCTTGAGGAATGAAAGGCACTGTCTCCTTTATTTCTTCGAGTATAAGGTTCTCCTCGACGGCGATAGACTCGACAGTAATACTGTCATAATAGTCCGACGACGCCACTGAATGGTCGAGAATGTCAATCATTCGCATGCTGCAGCATCCGACGCAGTCTGGATTGAAAGCATATCGACTGCGCGTTGTCGTACCAATAACAACGACGAACTCCTCGCAGACTTCGGCAGCGACCGCAGCACTGGCGATAACTGGCTCGCTTTGCTCGACGACCAGTGAATCTTTATTCGTAAAGAAATAATTCAAGTAGCCGGGCTCTCCAGCAGTTTTGGGAGTCGCAGCTTCGGTTGTAACGAGCCCGACGTTTGCATCTTCGTGGATGATGGCAATGCAGTTCTTAGCTTTCTTCAAAAAGATCTTTCGGAAAGACGAAACTGTTGCTTTGTCAATAATTTTCTCCGCATGCCACTTGCCATCATACATACCTTTGATATGGCGAGAGCACCCTCCAGCCTGCTTCTGCCCGCCAACGTGCAAAAAAGATGCCCTGCGGCGAAACCAGTCGCGGAAGTGCCGCATCTGGCAGCGGTCATTAACGACTAGCGACAAGGGACGATGGAAACGCACATTCGAGGCTGCTACCTCGCTTTCAGAAGCCTTGCGCTACTCCCATTAGCAGTCATAATTAAATATCCAATGAAATACTCACGTCAAAGAGATTGGCGAAGAATCCGCCACTGCATGTAGCCTTCCACGCACGTTGCAGCCCGGTTGCAGTCGCATCCCTGTTAGTAACAGCGGCCTCAGCAGTGCTTATCGTAGTAGTTACTTTAGTCATGGCGAATAGTCACAAGAATAGTGGTTGAAAGTTTGCTAAAAGAGCTTGAGAGCTGTGTGGAGATGAGAGATTGACGTTGAAAGAAGAGTGCAAATTGGGCCGAACCAGTAAGTAAGAAGTAGTTTGCAGACGGCGCGGTGCTTTCCAGGCCATTTTGCAACTGTGGCAAACTTCAAAATACTTCATCAATGCTTGTAGTCTCCAGGCAGAATTGGAATTACATTGGTGATAGACGATCTGGCCGAGGAGGACCACTGCCTCCGTCAAGGGGCTCAGGGCCAGGGTTTAGGTATCGCAGCTGCTACTCTGGTTTCCAGTGAGGAAGCCCATCCGCGGACGTAGACAAAAGAATAAGGCACGCCTATTAACTATACCAAATAACCCGAAGACAGTAATCTAAATCGGCTTCCCGAAATATTCCGTCGTCTTCTCCGTCTTGAATTCAATGTTAATGCGTTCTTAAGTCCGTGCAGTGTAGTCGGTGAAGGAGACAGTGAATGTTATGATATCATACTACGCCTCTTCCGTCATCGACAGCCAAGGCATGGATGGATAGCTTTATGCCGATTGAGTATTAGTAAGGCAGAACTCAAAGTTTACATACTGAGATTTGCGTCAGGGTAAAGCCGATAATGATAACTTATCTCGACCCGCGAGGCAGATAAAGTTCGATCCTGCGCTGTTTGGGAATGCCTTACGTAACACACACCGAGGAATTGTGGCATGCAAGGTGAAACTCAATTCAGCCTGAAGACTATGCACTGCGATCTATAGCTGCATCAGTTGCACCCTTTCTTAACGCCACGGGTGGCGCAGAGTTTTTTTCTTCACCTATATTCTCTTCTCTTCCTTTCTTACTTCTATAATTGCGTATTTTTCGCACAGTAGTTCCTGTTGTACAGTACTCCACCTACTATCTTATACTCCTAGTAATTCACAATGCCTTCTACTGACGCGTTCACCGGATGGCTTGGCTTGGACGCCAAGTCGGTCGAGGGAAACCTCGTCAAGGGTACCTTCAACCCCAAGGTTTTCACTGATGACGATATCGACATCAAGATCTCCCACTGGTAAGTTCCATTTGTCTATATGCCGTACGTTGAACCGATTGCGCATCTATGGATGCCTAATGGCGGTGAAGCGCTATAGTCACCACGATATCTGTGATTGGTGCTGATAATCAATCATAACGGCTCAACTGATTCAATTGACGAGCAATTGTTAACCAATTTTATAGTGGCATGTGCGCTTCCGATCTCCACACCCTCCGTTCCGGTTGGGGTGCTTCTCTCTACCCTGTCATTGTTGGTCACGAGATTATTGGTACCATCACTCGCAAGGGCAAGAACGTCACTCAGTTCGAGATTGGCGACCGAGTTGGTGTTGGTGCTCAGTGTGCCTCCTGCTTGAAAGATGATTGCTACGAGTGCACTCATGACAACGAACCCTATTGCGCTGGCCGTGTCTTCACCTACAACGATAAGTTCCCTGGCACTGACGATGTCGCCTATGGTGGCTATGCTCTTGAGGGCCGTTACCCCGCTTCATTCGCGTTCAAGATCCCTGACGGTCTTCCATCTGATATCGCTGCGCCTATGATGTGTGGTGGTATCACTGTCTACTCCCCCCTCAAGCGCAACGGTGCTGGACCTGGCAAGACCGTTGGTATTGTCGGTATTGGTGGTCTCGGTCATTTCGGTCTCCTCTTCGCAAAGGCTCTTGGCTCAGACAAGGTCTATGCTATTTCCCGATCCAAGGCCAAGGAGGCTGATGTCCTCGCAATGGGTGCTGAGGGTATCATTGCCACTAAGGAGCCTGGCTGGGCCAAGGACTGGACCCGCAAGTTCGACTTAATTGTCTCTACCGCCAACAACGCCGACATGCCTCTCCAGGACTACCTCTCTATCCTCAAGCCTGGCGGTCGCTTCGTTCAGGTCGGCCTCCCCGAGGAGCCTATCCCTCAGCTCCAGTTCGGACCTCTCGTTACGATGAATGTTCACCTTCTCGGTTCTTTACTCGGATCGCGATCCGAGATCACCGAAATGTTAGAGACCGCTGCCGCCAAGGGTATTAAAAGCTGGGTTAAGACCTACCCTATGGAAGAGGTCAATGAGGTGCTTAAGCTTATGGACGCCGGAGAAGCCAAGTATCGTTTCGTGCTCTCCAACTAAGTCTTTTTATCTTCTGTTATAGATTTTTATGATTCTTGTAGATTTTGATGTGTGATGATTTTTGTTAATTACATTACTAGTAGATAGAGAGTCCTAACTATACTATTTGATTATAACATTATCCTGTCAGACTGCTTTCTCAAAATTGCGCGTTCCACTGTATGCAACTAGTGGGAGTGCAAGCGGTGTCCTTTATGTTAGATTTGCTTCGGTTGTGACGATGACTGAGATCGTGATAATGTGGTGGTGACGCCCGCCCACGTGCGAACCGATCGGTTCGGTTCGAACTCAACTACCACTATATATTTAGTCAATACTCTACTTTCTGGATCTGTCCTTGTAAGTTCTGTGCAGATACTGGTGATTTTTGCTGTTCTTGCTTTATTGATAGATAGATTATTTTGGGCTTAATGCACTATGACAGAAATCGAACTTCCGCGAATCCAAGAGGAGGAGGAGTACGACGAACCGGACGTTTATGGTTACTGTGACGGATATTATAGAAGTCACAACAGCCCAGTTATAGCCAAGCGAGGAGGAACTCCACCGCCACCGTGGGGATATCGCCCTCCGAAGCCGCCGACTGAGTTTGAGTCATTTGTTCGGGCTCGGGAGCAAGCTTTTGCTAGTTTAAAGATACGGATGGAGGAAGAGCGTGAGAAGCAATACTTAGAGTACATTAGGCAACTCCCCGACATCGACACACCCCCACTGTATCACCGTCCAATCGCCGACGAGCGACGACGCGAGGGAAGAATGGTTTACCTATGGATTGCTATCATTTGCTTGATCGCGGTACCGTTCCTGGCGACAACAGTGTCCTGCATTGCCCTGGCCGTCCCTCTAGTACTTGCTGAGAATATGTGGCAGGGTGGTAACCGTAGATTTGGAGTATGGAAGGCGAGTTTAGACGTTTGGATCAGAGTTGCTATCAGTATTTTAACGAGTCGGATATTGAACGTCATGGAGTACGCGAGAATGGGCTGAAGTCTTTGCAAGTGGTCAGATTAGTGGAAGCCGCGGGATATTATTTTTCGGGCCGGCACCCGATAGCCTGGTACAACAACTCCTACCCTAACTGCGTTGACATTTTTAATATTCAGCCCACGCTTGTCGAGCAAAACGTGTACGATATTAACAAAGGTCAATGATTGTGATTTGTAGCAAGTGATACTTCTAATTCACAATAAATTTTCCTTTACGACTGAGCATACTCTACGGTAATAGCAGCTCATGTCCAAAATCCAGTAACTCTGTTTCTGACTAATAGTAACAAACTTCAAGCACCGTACAAACCTACAAAATACCTTACTTATGTACATCACATAACAAGCAAATTAAGAAAAGGTAACTCATTTTCAACCATTTTCCACTGTAGCTTCAAAAAATGACAAAAGGGCTGGAGCGAAGGCGGCTAGCGGAGACAGATAAGCGATGACTTGTTCAGCCTGGGACCCCAGCAAGGTTGAGCCCCTTACGATACGACCAACTCCTTGTAATCATTAATTACCCGATCAAAGATTAGTCCTAAGTATCGGAGTCTCAGATTATTAGCGGGAATAGCGTTAGTTGCTGGCTCGACGATAACCAGACAATGATGCTTGATATTTACATTCATTATCTATTGAAGACAAGATGTGCGGGGAACATTGCATAAGCGATGAGGACAATAATAACTATTCGGCGGGGTAGAGAATTCCCGACGTGGGTCCGAGAAACGCTGGCCCCTGCAGCCATCGTGCGGCTTATGAAACCCCGAGGAAAACGCGAGGATGATCCGACTGCTACTCAGATAAGCAATTTCTGACTCCGCGTAAAGCAACAATCCGCCATTCTGTTGGTGATCCAGCTACTGCTAGTCACGACTTCGCGGACGATGTAAAACCATATATGTCTGTATCCTCATAACCTGACAGCGACCCCGTCGAGCCTTGGTTCGCTGTCTTCGCAATATTCACTATGGCTCTCGTCGGACATCCCACATACGATTCACCAGCATCCGAGGCTCTACCACCAACACCTCCGTCGCTCGCCGATGCAACAACTGCGTTCCTGAAATGGCGCCCTCGGTGCCATCTGCAGGCATCCCACGGCTGGATGAACGATCCATGCGCGGTTTCGTACGATCCTGAAGAACGGGTTTATCGAGTATTTTTCCAATGGAACCCCCAGTCGCCATTCTGGGATCATATTTGCTGGGGCGGCGCCGAATCAGCCAATTTACTCGATTGGACTGTTTCGTCGGCGCCAGTCCTGTCACCGGAGACTTCGTACGATGGTAAAGGCATATTCACAGGCTGTGCAGTTTCCCCATCATCAGGGAAGCAGATCACTATATTCTATACTTCTGTGTCCCGGCTTCCAATCCACTACTCATTGCCATATCATCTTGGTATGGAGACTCTAAGTATGGCTACTTCGACTGATGGCGGGAGGACGTGGGCAAGGTCGAAGAAAAATCCGATACTTGGACCAAATCACCTTGCAGATCTCAACATCACCGGTTGGCGGGACCCATTTGTGACAAAATGGGCGTCAATGGATAAGATATTAGGACGCAAAGAGGCACGATCATATGGATTGATATCTGGAGGGATTAGAGATACGGCACCGACTTGCTTCTTATATGACATTGATCCTACCGACACGACTTCATGGAATTACATTGGTCCGCTTATGAAGGTCGAGCGCAATTACCGCCCGTCCCGCTGGTCCGGGGATTCCGGCTTGAACTGGGAAGTAGCGAATGTCCTCACGTTTGATCAGTACGACTTTCTACTTATCAGTGCAGAAGGCGGCGCTGAGCGCAACGGCAAAAGTACTAGAGGGTCAATTTGGGTTGCGGGGTCGCTCGAAGACACAGCGCCCGTTACCATGACGTATGATTTCGGCGGCGTATTTGATCATGGAGATTACTACGCGTCGAACACATTCCGCGATGAATCACTTGATAACGCGATCGTAGCCTGGGGTTGGATCCCCGAAGACGCATTATCGGACGAGCTTATTGTTAGGCAGAATTGGAGTGGAAACATATCACTACCGCGAGTCATCAGCGTCGCAGCTGTCAAGAGCGTTGTTGGAGCTCTACATTCGCCAATCGAGCAGCTTACGAATTTCAAAGCAGTGAAATCTGAGGACGGCTATGAATTGACTACGCTTGGAGTGGATGTTCATCCACGATACATATCATCATTTCGACAACGCGCGGAGCACAATACAGTCATTCCAGCAGTCACTTTTCTGCGCCCCGGAGTTGTCGACTGTGGGGTCTCATCTATATCGTGGGAGCTTGAGACTGAGATAGCGGTATCTTCATCTACTGTTCAGGTTGGCGTTGTTGCGCTGCATTCACCAGATTACTCTCAACAGACTCGTCTGGTTTTTTCCCCAGAAAATGAGACATTCACGATCGACCGATCACGATCTGGAAACGGCCGGGAATTGCATGCCCATGATGCGCCGCATACTCTCTTCACCACACGCACTTCAGACGGTGCAGAGGAAATTGAGAAGTTGAAATTGCATGTGTTTTGCGATAGAAGTGTCATAGAGGTCTTTTTGAATGGGCGCACGGCTATATCTGCGCGCGTATATCCCGACGAAGCATCGTGTCGAATTTCACTGTTTGCAGAAAATCTCACGGCCGGTCCCGTTCATTTTTCGGAGACGAAGGTGTGGCATGGCATCACTGGGAAGGCTACTATAGAATAGACTGATAGATTGTATCATTTCATTACGGAGTCTATAACTCATTGCATATATGGAAGAGGTGTTCAAATAAATAGATTACACGTATAGTATATTACACCGGCGCTGCCAATACTAGGCAACAGGTGGCAGACCCGTAATTTCCGACATAAGTGGGACTAGGTAAGGGTGCTGTCCACCTCTAAACGTGGCAAGAACGGCGATATACTGATTCAGTATCTCCCGATCCGACGGAAGGAGCTCGCGATTCCTCTGTCCCTCAATCCAAGGAAAGCAGCTTATCAAACCAACGACACTACTCGCAATATCATACAGCTTCTCCATGATACCTATGCCGTGCACTTCCATGCTTTCCATTGACAACGACCGGCAAATGCGGATTGTATTCCGTGCAATGTCGCAGGCATAGGTAAGACTTAGCTCACGCTGGTCGGCAGAAGTCGTGGGGTCGACGATTAAAACACCATGCGAAAGACAGAGCTGCCATAGACGATTGTGAAGCCATTGCTGAGAAATCGCAAGATCAGCGCGCTGCGTTTCGTCGAGTGTACCTCCAGGATTGATGGCGTCGTGATCATATGCGTCCGCGACCAACTTATGCATACTTGCGGCGCGTTCGGCCGACAATTTCGTGCAATTTCCATCTACTGTTGCACACCGTCCATTCCAGCAGTCAATCAGGTCAGCATCAACGACCTTGTACAACTCGACCATCGTATCAAGTCCAGTAGCGGAGAGCGAAAAGAACAAGTTCGGTGCTAAAACCGACGCCGGTTTACATGGTGACGGTGAGGTTCGAATAAGGGAATGATGGCGCTGTAACGCGTATGCTCGCTCAGTCACTGCAAGTACCCAATAAACACGCGTTCGCTGCTCTCGCTCCTCGTCCGTTAGGATCTCTTTCCATCCATCCCTCTTCCCTTGAAGTCCCATAATCTCCGCCAACGTTACCGCCTCTTGCAAGCGAAACCACGCAGCATGATGCATTTGGCAATTAAAGAAGCACGAAAACAGAAAGAACGACATAAGAACACTGTCAAGCGACGGATTTTCGGCAAACGCCGCGTCGCTGTCGCGCATGGACACAGCCGCAGTCATCATTGACTGCGCTGTTTGCAGTCGTTCTTTGTAGACCCGGTATTCATTGCTTTCAGAACTATCCTGTTTCATAATTGGTTGGAGGAGCGTGAACGCACACATAGTGAGCACAAGAGCGCCGAAATGTATGTTGCGTATGTGCTCTTGAGCGTGTAGCCGCGCAAGGAATGTTGATTTGCTTATCACCGGTAAAAATTTTTCAATCCGGCTGAAATAAGCATTGATGAGCGATTTAATTTCTTCATCGGTTGCCAGAGATGGCCACGCGACGGTCGAAGCTGAAGGCTGAAGGAGAGAGAGGTCTGTGGAAATGGATTGTGACGAAGCTGAGAGGAAGGGAGCTACTGGTAGATACGACGATACTGAGAATGACGAAACATTGAAAGTAGGATCCGGAGCAGGCTGTGGACAAATCAGGGACAGAGGTGTGCGTGGATCCGAAGTAAAGTAAGCTAGTTCCACAGTATCCTTTGGTGACGGAGATTCTTCTGGAGGAGTTACTGGTGTCAATTGTCGCAAAGATTGAGTAGTCGTTTCGGACCGTATCTGGCCAATCCGTCTATAACAGTTAGCGAAAGTTTAGTGGACACACAACGCAAAGAGACACTCACTTGCCAGTGGGACCCTTCTTCCGTCGAGGCTTGTCATATGAGCAGACGAAGGAAAGTGATTGGCACTTGCCACACGGATACTTCCTATCACACTTGTATTCTATGAGTGCTGAGTCGACCTAATACTTAGCTCTTTCAAACTCACCTTAACCTTGCGAAAGGAGCACTGATCGCAGGTGCGGTCACGGGTAGTCGGGGAACTCATTCCGACCGCGCACGGAAACACGACAGACAAAGCGAATAAAGGCCGAAACGATTCCCGATAATAGGCAACGTTGGGGAATAAAGAGAAATTTGCGAAGTGGAAGCGACGGGATGTCAAGGTGTCGGACATCGACGCTAGAGTCCACCGAATAGAGTTAACTTTCGCGAAATAATGCCGAAGTAAGTCCATGTTACCCGGACCAACGATAATTACATCCTCCCAAAAAGATTGAAGCTGGAAGCAAATGGTATACAGAAGGTAAATAAGTCCAGAGAAAGAAGAGGTGATGGAGCGCGGCGAATGCTATGCAATGGAAGACAAGAGAGTGCGATATTATTATCAGATGCAACTATGGCCAGTTAGATGCGAACACATCTTGTTAAACAGAACTCGAGTGCAGTGAGCGATGGTCTACTAGGACAATTTTGATGAGAGTCAACACATAAGTAAGATAGGATATCAAGTTGGGATGTTGGTGAGAGTAGAATTAGACTGAGCTATTGCAAGTGATAAGTGTGGTTCTATGATAGATCTGTCTATCTGTTCCGTTGAGGCGATTGTGCTTGGACAACTCTTGTCGGTCGACGAAAGCTCGCGGTTCTTGTCAGCGTCCCGTTCGGCCATAATAACACACAAATAAAACTCATGCGGCGCAAAAGACGGCGCTTGTCTTTGTAGTGTCACGCGTTCACGCGTCTGTAGTTTGGCTGCCGAACACGTTGACTTGCCATGCATTATTATTATTATTATTATTATCAATGGCCCAGCTGATATAGCATTCTGGAAACGGCGTCTTTTCAATTCTCAGAGGTTTCGCTATCAAGCTGTTGGCGTCATCGGGGACCAGTGCTCGGACACTTTCGACCAAAAGGCGTGTGTTTACTCAGATTCAGTGTAACCACAATCACGTTCGGACGGGTGAAAACAAACCTCGGCTATTTCATGCAATTAATTAATCAATTAATTAATTAATGTTTCACATTCGAACCGATGACTGTCTTGCCAGCACTCTGCGGTTACACGAATCGAATGCTGGCACGCTCTCGCCGACGCGTTTCTCTCGCATCAATTTATACAATCTGGTCATTTGGCTAACATTAATGTAGCCAGACAGTGTTCTCAAGTGTGGGCAATATGTGGGCATCTGAGGGGAGAGGTCAGGCTCATAAGGAACTGTGCAGGTTTACTGGGCTTTTTGTTTGTCCCGGAGGGTTTTCCCTGCACCTTTGTCCAAATGGAGTTCCATTTTTTATTCATGTACATAGAGGTAGATTGTACATAGATTAAGAGGGTTGTTACTTGTAGCTGCCCGCTGAGGCTTGCCTCCTCGCCTTCTGGTCCGGCCAGAAAAGTGCGATGCAAGACGCCATAGAGACTCGGCATTTTGTACGTAACTGCAAAATACACGAGGTGGGCGGCTGATGTGCAGTCTAACAATGCAAGAGAAAGCTCTGGTGAAGTGCAAAACTCAAAAATCCCAGCTATTCTCCGTGTAACTGACAATACATTTCAATAGTACAAGTTAATCAGTATTATTATCAATTGATTATCTAGCAAATTGTAGATGTGTCATATAATTCTTGCAAATACATGTGGCTCTGCAATGGACGGCCAAAGTTCCCATAGACCTCAATTTTATTTACTATGAATGACAAAACCGAAACTATAATACAGTACAAATAAATTCGCGATTCTAAACCATGATGTCTAGCTAGCTATTACATCTAGAGCATATATCAATCTACTGGGTCTAAGCGCAGTGATACAGAGATTTACTCCCACTCCACGGTCGCAGGTGGCTTAGATGTGACGTCATACACCACTCTCGCGACACCAGCGACTTCATTAACAATTCTTCCACTGACAGTCTTCAAGAACTTCGCGTCGAAGGCGAACCAGTCAGCTGTCATGAAATCCACGGTCTCAATGGCACGAAGAGCAATAACCTGCTCGTAAGTTCGCTGATCGCCCATAACGCCCACAGACTTGACTGGCAGAAGGCATGCGAATGCTTGACTGATTTCGTTGTACAGCCCTGCTTTGCGGATCTCGTCAATGAAAATATGGTCGGCCTTTCGGGCAATCTCGACCTGCGACGGGGTAACCTCACCAAGAATTCGAATGGCGATGCCGGGACCTGGAAATGGATGACGCCAGACAAGTTCATCTGGAATTCCAAGAAGCGTGCCGAGCGCACGGACCTCGTCCTTAAATAGTTCACGTAGAGGTTCTATAAGCTTGAGCTTCATGTTCTCCAGTAGCCCACCGACATTGTGGTGAGTCTTGATTGTCTGACTGGGCCCCTTGAAACTGATACTCTCGATAACATCAGGGTACAAAGTACCTTGAAGAAGGTACTCAATCTTGCCACCACTCTCGGCATCAAGCTTGGCCGACTCCTCCTCGAAAATTTCAATGAATGTGTTCCCAATGATCTTGCGCTTCTTCTCGGGATCAGTTATACCTTTTAGCTTGCCAAGGAAAATATCAGACGCATCAATGACCTTCAAGTTGATACCAAGATGCTCGGTAAGAGTATCATGGACTTGCTGAGCTTCATTCAATCTCATGACACCGTTGTCGACAAAGATAGCGTGGAAACGGTCGCCAATGGCTTCATTAAGGAGCTTAGCCGCAACAGTAGAGTCGACACCGCCAGAAACAGCACCGATAACCTCACCGGTAGGTCCAACGAGCTTGCGTATTCTCTCGATCTCTGTCTCAATGAAGTTCTCCATTGTCCAATTTTGCTCGCAGTTGCAGACATTGATGGCGAAATTGTGGAAAAGCTTCTTGCCTTGAGTGGTGTGTGTAACTTCTGGATGGAACTGGATACCGAAAACCGCCTTGGACTCGTGGACAATAGCAGCAAAAGGAGCATTGTCGGTAGTAGCGATGACATGGAAACCATTAGGAAGCTCAGAAAGCTTGTCGCCATGACTCATCCATACCTATAAGGTCAGCCGTCCTGTACCGTATAGCACAATGTTACCATATCCTAGTAATCGTACCTGAAAGTCGTCGACGCCTTCAAATAGCGAGTGATGGTCCTTGACGTGAAGAATGGCGTGGCCATACTCCCTTTTGTCGCTGCCACTAACCAGACCACCGTGGGACCAGGCAAGCTCCTGCAAGCCGTAGCAGATACCAAGAATTGGAACCTATGTTCCGCCATATGAGCAACAGTACGTCAACGTGGCTCTCGTCCATCCGCCCTGATTGGCAACGTGACACTTACACCAAGGTTGAAGACTTCGGGATCCGCGTGCGGCGCATCGGGGGCATAGACAGAATACGGGCCGCCAGAGAAAATAATACCCTTGGGCTTCCAGGTCAAGTCCTTGATCTTCTGAGTGCAAGGAAGCATCTCAGCGTAGACATTGAGTTCGCGTAAACGGCGAGTGATCAAATGGCTGTACTGAGATCCAAAATCAAGCACTAAGATGGTATCGAAGATACGAGAGACCTATATCGTATTTACGTAAGTATATACAAAAGGGAATACTCGTCGCCTACATAGAATGCTACTTGTACACACCTCGACGACACCATTTGCGCCATTTTCAGTGCTGCTAGTCATTGGATGTATTTGGTATATGAAACCGAGTTTGGCTGATGGGGAGAGTCGAGCATGCCCAAATTTTTTTTTAATAACTCCCAGGTCCCTCCTATAGCACGAGAAGGTTAGGGTTATCCTCCGCATATGATCCACAACCAAATCACCTAGCAAAAAACTCAACAAAATCTCCGCAAAACCCGCAAAATTGCGAAATTAAGCAGAGAATTGAGGAGCCTCTTGACCCCATAAGGGGCTTCCAATCCACAAGGGACTTGCACTCACAGAAGCATTGCTGCTTCTATACACGCTGGGCTAGGTCCCAGCGTGGCAGCATCCCGACAGATGCCACCACTTGCCATCATGCGCTCAGAGCATGACGATTTCTCAGACATTCAAATCGCGGTCAAAGACCGAAGTACCCGAAATGCGAGTACTTTTATGAGCCTGATGGCACCCCCCCAGTGTCCAGAATGAGCCTGATGGCTCTTGCCCATATATCCCCTGTGCCCATAATCGAGTACGCATCGCCCGAACTGGTAGCGGCCAAGTGGCTTAAAGTATTCACCTCCTTGGACTGACCTGTTCGATACGAATCAGCTTACTCGAATTGGGATCTCAGCCTAATCACAGACTCCGCTCTTGCCCCCCAGTAGAGAAGGTGCCGGTGTAGTGCTGGCAGGTGGGCGTGGCGGTGGAGGCTGAGCAGCTTGACGCGATTTAGGATAACTATTATGTGTGCGAGGAGGCAATCCCTCGGAAACACGACTATTTACTGTTTAAATGTAAATGATTGGCCAGCCGTGCTTGTAGTGATCTTGCGAGTTCTGAATCATAAAATATAAATGAAGGTATGACGTGTTCCACCTTATTTAATCTATCAGTTAAGCCTTCACTTTTTCAATTTACATGTGCCATCAAACAGCAATAACCCCATGGGAAAATAAAGACTGAACAATACATATCATATTAATCAACTGCGTCTCCTATTGTCTTTTGCAGAGTTGGGTCTTTGCCGTGTCAATTAATAGTAATATATATAAGTATTCCAGTGGTGGCACTTGGCACCTGTCATGGGGTAAGGGTATAATGTCCTCGCGCGAACCAATGGCGAGCCTGGAAACTCTAAATAATGGAAAAGGTCCTGCTGGTCAACCCTAAGTTCGAATTTGTGAGCGCTGCGAATAACATGGGTGGATGATCGTAGGTATTATTGACGCGAACTACCGGAGACCCATCACGCACTATCGCAAGTTCGGAATCCTTTCATTGCTGCTGTTCCGGAGGACATACGTATTCTAGCGAACCAGCTTGATTTGCAGCTGCAAACCGGCGGGGGCAGCAAATACGTGCCAGGACCGACTCCGATCTCCTTGCCGGTCACGTTCACGCGAGCCCAATCTTGAACTCTGACTATTACCACTACGACTGACCGAACAATCATGACCGCGCACGCGGATACGTCAGATATTTCTGCTGTCGCGTCTCCAAATGCTGGACCGAGTGCGCGTCCAACTAGTGACTCCTCAATGTTTACCACGGCTGTCGCGGCCACCAACTCCAATCTGGCGCGCTTATCGAAGACAGTCGTCGCGACGTCGGCGACACTGGCCGGAAACCCATACGGCGACATCACCAGTAGTTCTCACTATAGGTCAATCATCAATGATATGGCACCCAGTATTCGCAGCCCGGCCATGCAGCGACGAATATTTTCGTTCAGGTCCGGCGGTGCTCGGGTTAGCCGAGGCAGCACGAGCATTGTGGGGAATGCTGCGCCGAATCTGCTCTTAAGCAAGGAAATTCTCTCGGATTTACCTGAAAGCAAATATGCCTACTCGCTATTGCAGGGATTTAAAGCGACATTGCCAGAACGGTCAGCTGAGGAGAGCGGTAAAAATAAGTACAAATTAGTTCGATCGTCAAAATCCAAATCAAACGAACCTGTACAAGAACCACAAATAGAGCTAAACGGAGTACAACGGTTAGAGAAGGATAAGACAGACGTGATACGCAAGTTGCAGCGAATAGACATTAGAAAGTCAACAGTTATTCAAGGGATCCATGAGATCGAAGCTCGAATTGAGCAGCTAAATGCCATAAAGCAGAGAAATCTTGAACGATTATCAAAATTCGAAGATCAGGAGCTTGAGCTCGAAGATAAATGTGAGACTTTGAATTCTATTAATATGATATTGTAACGAATTTATATTGATGAATCTCAACAGTGCAAGTCTTGGACTATCGAATAGAGCTGCTTCATGAAGACGAGGAAGTAGCACCGCGGGAGCGAGAGGATGATGAAGAGGAGAGTGAGGCTCCAACCAATGTTAGCGGCGCTGCCGACACTGAATCCATATCTCTTTTGGCACTCGGCGATTCCCTAGAACATTACATTGACACGGGTTCCAACCACGACGATGATGAAAGCAACGAGCCGCAGGAATACAGTCATTTCAGTCTCCAGGATGCTAGTGACAGTGACAGCGACGATGAAAACGATGAAGCGTTTGCAAGAGAAATGACTGCGTCAATGAGAGAGGCGTGGGTATCGTCCTTCTTGGAATGGGAGAAACTTACTGGCTTGTAAGAACGATTTGCTGAATGACCTCGCGAATGACTTGTATATAACACTAACGTGTAAACGAAATTTGCTTGACATGGGGAGCGGTATTTTTGATTATATATAATCATAGGTGGGGGTTTTCATGGCATTTCAGGTCCTCTTTCCACACTTTGGCGCCATCGAATATCTTAGGTGGTGTATATTTTATAGACGCAAAGCATACAATATTGTACATAACATTTATATTCATCTCATTCGTTTCATACAACGTTATTTTCATACAACGTTATTTACACCCTAGTCACCAGCATCTGCAATGAGAGGGTACGACCCTTACTACTGCTGGGACGGAACCGCGAAAAGTGTAAGCATCTCATCTATCATTTTTTTGAAATTGCTGCTCGAGATCAGCATCAATTGGCCCTGAGGCAAGATACCGTAATCTTGAAACGTGCGTCGTGAATCGGCGGCTTGAGCTTCTTTGCTGAACCTATATGTCATGCAATGTTCTGACTTGCGTTGAATAACCTCGTCCTCAGCGTGAAAGAAGAATGTCTCGGAGCCCTTTGTCTGCGAATAAAGTTAATCGCCATTTCAGACAATACTCACTAGATGCAACGAGCTTACATCTCCTTTTTTCGTCTTTTTCTTGGGTCGTTCATCCTCTTCGTCTATCTTCGACTGACTCTCCGTGAATGATTTCGATATTATGATGTAATAATCAAACTGATATTTTTCTCCATTGTCAACGGCCCGTTGCATCTCGTCAGAAAGCAGTCTATACATTGGCGGAACAACTTCCGTCGGCATATTAATCAGCCTTTCACTAAATATAATTCCAGTATTATTCTTCGCGCCCTCAGTGAGCAGTTCTTTTAACTTCTTGTTAAACGCTCCATTTGACTTGGTCTTTGACAAGATATAATCGATGATCTGTCTGATGCCCGGATTCTCCCGATGCAGATTGGCATTAACAACCGTCAAAAATGCAAATGGATCGCTTTCTACGCCGTCAGTCTTGACAGTAGATCCAAGCGTCTTCTGTGATAGTATAAGATCTGCAAGAGCAGAGAGATCAAACATTGCGTTGTCTGCGTCGAATAATTGGCGCAAGAGATTGCGAATCGCTTCGAAGTCAATATCTGGTCTTGGATCGAAGAAGTCAAAATCGACGTTCACAATTTCCTCGTTATCGGAATTTGAGTCCTAATTCAATATTAGATATCAATACTCTTGCTCTTGCCGAGTCTCCGCTAGATAAATCAATTGGCCGTAATGACTTGCCTCCGATCCAGAACCATCCTCGGCATTTGTTTTCAACTTATTAGGCTCCTTTCGTTTAAGCATCTTTACAGCCGTGTTGTTAGAGACTCCAGTCTACTAAGCTACCGTCGCCCGACCAAAAAATTAGAGGAATTCGTGGGTTGGAGCATGCAGAAGAGTTAATCCTGGGTTGAGTTAGAAAATAATTTAAATTTTTTGCGGTCTATCCCGCTCTGGTTGGGAGTTTCTCCATGCAGAGCAGGTGACCTTGATTCGGTTCATGTAGTTGTTCCATTATTTGCATTTACATTTTTAGTTCTTTCTGTCTATGCCCTAACGGCAAGTAAATATCGATTATGTAGTTGTTAAGTTCAGTTGTATTAGATGGCCACCAAACCCCGAATTTTGAACATTACGAACAAAATGCCGAGATCTGGTGGTCCCGCGATGCAAGGATAGCTAGATGGCAAGGAGACAAGGCTCAGCGCACAGCTACTCGCGCCGAACTCGCATATGTATAGTTAACTCGAGAATCTATACAAAGGAGCATCCATTTGGACAAGGCTGTAGGGAAATCCTCCAGGGAAAAACAAAAACCCAGTGGAAAACAAAGAATCCCGGAGGTAAAATTACCTAACACTGTTCCTTATGAGCCTGTCTGCAGGCTCCCCTCTGGACGTCTGTCGATAAAACTTCGCTGGGACCGGTAGTGGACCAAGTAGCTTGGTTCTCGCTATCTTGGATCCTACCTGTTCCAGGCGAGTATCATAGCGATGCTCGTATGTCAGTAAATAACGATTTTCTCCATTCGGCGTCTGTCGTTGCGAAACCTTATCCACACTTTTTGTTTAACGGTCCCCACGAACTTCCAGTGGGTTAGGGTTAAAAACGATGACGCACATCAGTCACTTTCTGATTGTAGCAAATACACGTCACAAGGTTGCTAGTGTCAGTAAAGATGGTCGTTAAAGAAAATTAGATTGTTAAATGAGGGTTGGTTACTAATTAGTTGCTTTGACTGTTCGCCGTTGCGGGACATTTGCATAGCTTTTGTAATGCTTCGTGCTCACACGACATGCGGAACACGAACTGAAGCACGCTAAGCACTTTCGAGATCCGCAACTTACGCGACAAGATCGTGTGCACCACCTACTCGTCCCGAGGACCTGTAACAGTCGCCAACTCGCCCGGCGACGGATTTCATTATAAATTTCGCTGCAGCGGTATTGTATTCTTTAACAAATCGATGTTCTCAAGCTGCTGAGTAAGAGTCGAGTACATTAAACTATGCCTCTACAAGTTGCTATGAATACCACGGTCCTTGCGGCAGCAAGTCACAGGCGTATGGCAGCGCTTCTCGTCTCTAGCTCCAAGTCTCCAACAAATTGTCTACACCGACGGGACTCTTCTCAGATTGGGAGGTATTTCTCACACGGCTTACCACGATTCGCTACAGCAGCTAGTTCAAGCAATTTTCTCCGCTGGCCGAATAAAGACTCGCCAAATCCGTACCAGATTTTTGGTATTAGCCGTGGAGAAGTGGATCAGAAAACACTTAAGCAACGCTATTATATTCTCGTGAAACAGTACCATCCCGACAGGGCTGAACTTCCCGATACGGCTTCCGACGCCGCAAAGGCAGCCGACAAGATAATTCACGAAAGATTCAATCGAATCGTTGAGGCTTACAATATACTGAGCGATCCAGCAAGAAAGCGATCATACGATGTGTCCGGCGACGGCTGGAATTATCCTGATCCGGATAGACCGCCTGTGCAGCCGTACGTAAGATACAACTACACGGCCGAGGAATGGGAGCGCATGAAGAATTTCACTTACGAGACATACTGGGCATCAGGGCGGCATCCGGATCAGAATGGTCGGCCGCCTCCACCGCCGAAGTCGAAGCCTGTAGATCATGAGGCGAATGTTAGGACTTTGATGTGGATTGTGCTGTTCACAGGAGCTGTGACATACATCCAGTCCTTGCGGGTGATGACTTGGTCAGATAAATACGATGCAGCTGTTAAGCAAAACTATTTGGAAACGGCCACAACTACGTCGCGTATTTTTGGCAAGTATAGCGGATCCGACGAGGTGAGCGACATGGTGTACAATGACAGGCGCGCAAAGGTTGAGACAGTGTCATCACCCCAAAAGGCGGAGTTCATATTTCCTGAGAATCCATTACCGAGGCTAAGAGAAATTCGGACGTCCATGAGATCGCGGTCTATGGCTGCAGGAATGGATCCCGGGTCGCGTGAATACAAGGAGATGGATGATGTTTTTCTCCTGACTATTGGAAAAGCGCTTAGCAGTGGTGAAGAGGCTTCGAAGGTAATCATGATGGCGGAGAAGATGGCCGATGACTTCTTTCGCACGCATTTCGATGAGCCAGAAGGAAATTGAGTAAATCCATGTATGTACCTTGGAGGCTTTGGAGCCAGCATAAACTGTTTTCAGCTTTTATTCTATTCCATTGCAACAATACAGTAATCAAATGCATGCGTGTAGATCTATACTTTAGCAATTCTGTTTATACAATGTGGAACGTTCGCTATCCTATTGCCCGCATGGCCAGCTCAAACGCATAAAACGTGCTGGCATTGACTGGAGCGGCGCGCAGTATGGTCGGCACAAAGCCTCGGAAAAATCCCTTGACACCGCTCGCCTGCAGAGTCTTCCTGGCGCAGTCAATGGTGGAATTAAATTGTCTCTTTGTGGCATCAATCGAATCGGTCTGCATTTTCGATTTTATGACGTCGAAAGGATACGCTGACAGCCATACGCCATACCCAGCACAGCCACCGTATACACATAATCGCCAGCCAGGAATATCTTTTCGTTCTATCTTATTCGTTGCCATGTCTCGGTTGACAAGGTACTCGTACGTAAGAAAGTAGATACTGTAAAACATTAGAGTCGTCCATACCAATGACTAAGAACTGTAACACCGTACCCCATTCCGTGTCCCTCGCGAAGGAGAGTAGGAGTCAGACCACGGAATATGCCTGTTATGCCAGAACTCTGCTGAACTTTCCTAATCACGTCCATCGGACCGGAGAATTGCTTAGGAGCGGAAGCTGTTTGCGTTTGTAGTCGGATACTACTCAAGTTAGCCGGTGTCAACTGACATCGCCGTGACTGCTATAGTACCGAATGTGTTCAATTGGGCAGGCCTATATACCAAGTTAGACATTTCCCCAAAAGTCGAATACGCAACGTACTAATATACTGTTGGCCAGGCCGGAGATACTACCAGCAACGTAATACTGGGTATAAGTAAGACCTTCTGTTTTCCCATTCGAAATATTCTGCTTCGAAAAAAACCGCTTCATGCCTTCAAATACGCCAAATTGTACTGATACTTTTCCGCAATAAATTAGTTGATTGGACGCTGTCTGCATATAGAAACCCATCCCAACATACCACATGCGCCGACTGTTGTATTAGTTAAATCACAAGCAGGAATGCTTCAAATCAATGCGACTTACCTCCGACCAGCGGAGTGAGCGTACCCTTGTAGAACGCAAGTGGTCCCTCTGTTTTGATGAGTTTCTGGACAACATCTAACCCCCCGGAGTACGTCCCAGGAGGGGAACTCTGCAGCCTAACCTGTTCAATTCATTAATTATCTGCCTGTGTTTGATCTGTAAACTAATTGTAAATATATTCACTTTGGTAGTATCAAACGGTTGTCCAACGAGCACCTGGGCTGCGGTCAATCAAATCAGTATCCAATTCCAATTTGGATGGCACAAATAATTTGCCAAGTGACGAACGGCGATTCAGCTTACCAAAGCCGCCACATGTTCCGGCAGCAACATCCTTTAACACTCGCAGAGGGTCATTTGAATCTTTCTTCTCGACGGCTTCAATGATATGAGGCTCAACGTCTTCCATGTCAGATTTTACTCAAGAATGCAGAGTTTGTTTGGGGGTAATTCCAATGATAGAAAATTTCGATGTCGAGGCTTTGTTGTTCATTGACGATGAGATTACCTAGCCTCGCGCGGCTCATTTTTCAACAAGTTACAGTTTGGTCAGAAAGCTCCCACTTTTTTTGAGTTGTGTTTTGTTATTCGCAGCCCTCTAACCTTCTCGAGATAAGAAAATGAATATTAATTCAATTGGTAATAAGATTATACAGATCATCTAATTGCTAAATTGTATTCGTACGATTTTTGAAATGGAAAACTTATCGTCGTAGCTTACCGCGGCCAGTTACGCTATATCAAGGCAATAAAACTGTTATAGTTGTTTCATTGCTAAATGTCCTGCGGCATGCAGAATAAACTCACTCGATAGGATCTAAAGCGCTTGAGAGTTAATTCATCTGAATTGTTCAACCAATCGTTAGGTATACTGATATGAAACTTCTGACCGAGTCCGGCATGAACAATCAGCGGAACCAGATTGTGCGCAATGGCATAAGCGGCATATACCGTGCTAACCACTCGATGGCTAATTGTTTGTTGCTGTTGCCGGCGCGATGGCTAGAATAAACCTGGCAGGCATGGCCACTGATCCTTCGAAAGGGACGCCGCCGATAGCCGGGTCACGTGCGAGCTTTCCGATTCGCTCGAGGGTCTGGGTTAGGGTGACTGCAGCCACCAAAATTCCAACCTAACCGAGAGTGCGAATGAGCTCTACGCCAGACCCGACTTTCGCCCGTCCGATCCCGCCTCCTCCCCATCCTCTCTGTTTTCGGCCACACAGCTCCTCGGTCTCCCGGATTCCAATACACCACACTGCAGAACAATGGCTTCCATCGCAGCCGCAAAGCGCCTCCTGGTGAAGCGTGCCTTCTCCTCGTCCACTATCGCGGAAACTGCGAATGCGTCTGCCCCATCAAATGCTTCGCGTATGCTGCTCAAGAAGGCATCCATCCCACTAGTGGGTCAGCGCGCGGCCATGCGCATGGTCGACCTGGGAAAGCGTGCTGCTTCTTCCAGTGGCGGACCCGCTATGGTCAGTATTTATTTGCGTTTATTTTGTCAATTGCGATGGCAGAGGCGGATATAATGTGCGCGTGCGATTGATGGTTCGTCCGGACATGAGAAGTGGTGGGGTTAGCCTCCAGCAATTGACATCGGTACTCTAGCCGAGTGTCTCCGCCTGTGGTTGGAATTGAATTCATCTGATGGTATTGTCTTATACGGCAATGGATCATAAACTATTTCCACAATATTGATGATTTTGCATTAATCAGTTTGGGATGCTACGACAGCGTGCTGAAAAATACCGTGTGTTGGGGCGATGCCAGTCAGGCGAATATTGTCAATCGCCCGCGCACAAGAAGTCAATTGTTTTCGAGGGCTTGAATCACTTAAGATTTATATTTCAAATGTCAGTTGCTGATTCTTTGTGTTAGGTTACCGTTCGTGATGCCCTGAACCAGGGTATGGCCGAAGAGATGGAGCGGGATGAGACCGTCTTCCTGATGGGAGAGGAAGTCGCTCAGTACAACGGTGCATACAAGGTTTCTCGTGGACTGCTGGACAAGTTCGGAGACAAACGGGTGGTCGATACTCCTATCACCGAAGCTGGTTTCGCTGGTCTCTGTGTGGGTGCCGCTCTTGCTGGTCTCAAGCCAATCTGTGAGTTTATGACAATGAACTTTGCGATGCAGGCCATCGATCAGATTGTCAACTCCGCTGCGAAAACTTTCTATATGTCTGGCGGTACTCAGCCATGCAATGTTACTTTCCGTGGACCAAACGGTGCCGCTGCTGGTGTTGGGGCTCAGCACTCCCAGGATTACAGCGCATGGTACGGTTCCATCCCCGGTCTAAAGGTTATCAGCCCTTACTCTTCAGAGGACGCTAAGGGTCTCATGAAAGCTGCTATCCGTGACCCTAATGTCACCGTCTTCCTCGAGAACGAAATCCTTTACGGAGAATCCTTCGAAATGTCTGAGGAGGCTCAGTCGCCTGACTTTGTGATCCCCATAGGCAAAGCCAAGATCGAGCGCGCGGGTACGGATGTCACGCTGGTCGGACACTCCCGCAACGTTGAGTTTTGCCTTCAGGCCGCCGAGATTCTTGCTAAGGAGAACATCTCTGCCGAAGTCATCAATCTCCGCACCATTAAGCCTATGGATGTTCCTGCTATTGTCAAGAGTGTGAAGAAGACGAATAGAATCGTCTCTGTCGATTCTGGCTACCCTGCTTTCGGTTTTGGTTCGGAGATTGCTGCTCAGATTATGGATAGCGACGCGTTCGACTACTTGGATGCTCCTGTTGAGCGGGTTACTGGTGCTGAGGTTCCCACTCCATACGCTATTGAGTTGGAGAGCATGGCTTTTCCTACCACCGATGTTGTTGTGAGGGGTATGCTATTTTTGCTAGCCATATTCAATTTGGGTTATAACGAACTAACGATTCTTGTAGCTGCCAAGAAGACGCTGTATTTGCCATATTAGATGAAGTAAAATGGTTCGAGTTAGGAGGCAGAACTTATCGCAGTAGACTAGTACGCGGTTTATGTAGCATGAATAATAATTCTTTTACTTTTGGTGTTATGGCTACTTCCTATCGCATCTGGAGCACAAAACATTTCACTACTATCCCACTAAGTTATATTTCACTACTATTCCAGTTCATATGTAATGTACTTTTACCCCATACTTACATAAAATTCTTTGGTAATTCAATGATGACGTTGAAGAAAGGAACCAATATTTCTCATGAGACACAATACTGATAGAATCCATCAAGAATCCAAGGTGCATATTAAATGATATTACAACTTACACTAATTACG
Organism: Lipomyces kockii; assembly: GCA_030568215.1. Lineage (NCBI taxonomy): Eukaryota > Fungi > Ascomycota > Lipomycetes > Lipomycetales > Lipomycetaceae > Lipomyces > Lipomyces kockii. The sequence continues at coordinate 62,130 of JAJLTN010000433.1, read as the reverse complement.
CAGTAAGCCGCACGGTAGATATTGGCTTGAAGTTTCTTGTGATCATTCACAAGAACACAGCATAGGTACATACATCGGAAATATCATTCCCGGTGCTTAGTGCTCTTGCTAATATTTGGCTGATATTCGCCGACATTGTTGGACATACAGTCAGATTCATTTGCTTATCCCACAGCGGTGGCCACTATGTCTCGACGACAACAAGTACTGTCATCTTATCGCGCTCTCCTCCGCGCGACCCGCAATGCATTCGACGGTGAGTAGACGTCGCCAACTGCCCGTCCCCACCTTTTATGTGGCTACTAATAGTGTATATTGTTGAACAGGCGACCACAGAGTATTTACGGCAGCGCGGCAACAAGTGCGTCAAGGCTACGAAACCGGTCGGAATGAATTAACCTCCGAACTCAAAGATTGCGACGAAATTGACAAAAGGCTGGAACATGCGAGCGGTGTTGCGTTATTGCTGAGGAGTAATATCGTACAGGGGGAGTTGCAGCCTGGGAAAACGCGTACGGAAAATATGGCGACGGTGGATCCTGGTGATAGTATTGCTCAGTCTGAAGATGGAGGAGTGTACAGTAAGTTCTATGGTTTCTCCCAGAGCCCGAACAGGGAAGAGGGTGGAAAGGTACTGGGTTGCTAATATGATATTTTCTTAGAACTACGAATACATAAGTACACCGAACTGGGAGATAATGAGGCTGTGAAGGGCGGCAAGACCAGTTTAGCTGGAACAGCTAAGAAAATAAAATGGAATAACTGAGTAGTAAATTGCTTTGGTTTAAGCACGTGTACATACACGTCGATGATTTTTTCGGACCTATGCAAAGCTTTGTGTACATATTTCGTCGTTGCAGTTATGTCGCCTTGTACATATTTTTCTAGAAGAACAAGTGAACACCAAAAATAACATAACCTTTGCATTTGTGTCCATGTAAGGTCGGCTTGTATTCGCCGAATGCCTATAAGTTCTTGATTATACAGCAATAATTTATAATCATTGGTATATATTTAGTGAGGTACATGCTCATTTGCTATCGCCCATCAGAAAGAGCAAGGGGTATAAAAAGTGAGCAGTAGCACATCGCCAAAACGAGAGTTGTATGTCGTATTGGAGCGTAAACCTAGACGATATTTACTTCTATAGAAACATCGTTGTCGACAGCATAGTCACATTGGTTGTGTCTATGTAGTTCAGATGTCCATTGATCAGACCACAAGCCATGTTATTAGAGGCAGGCTCTTAGCTGCCGAATTCCTCATCCCCACACACGTCAGAAAAGCTATCGAAATACATGCTGTCATTGTAATGCAGTGGCCGCAAGCACGAGAGTGACTGCTCGCAACATCACTGAAGAACTGATACCTTGTCGAGATTTGAAGACTCAAGTGAATTCAAGCTAAATTATATTGGCCGCCCCTAACTACATGTTGTTGTACAGTAGATTATGCGTCCGAGTCATACTATCGTTTATAAGGTTGAACCGTACCTTTAACTGTAACCAGAAGTAAGAAAATAATTCGAAGAATGCAATAACTTGTTGGCTGGTGCCAACCTAGAAGGCTTTATTTACTTGCAAATAAAACATTTATATCCGGGTAACTTCGGGTGTGACTCGTATTCGCCCTAATTCTTAACTTTCGACGACCCTCCTTTTTTACGAACACTTGGAGAATATATATAAACACTGTCACTAACAGCACGAAAAGCATTCGCTCATCAGCTCGACAGTGTGAATTTACATACAGCCGGCTATTTGCGGCCGAATGCCGAGTCGGCTTGACGCTCTCATTTGTTGGATTTTAGAATTTTTCAGTATCCCGCGGATGGCGTCGAGTGAGTTGATTCATTTACGGATCGGGGCGATGCGGCAATATGTCAGCGACTCGATTCATTGGTGGCTTGGTAAGATTGATTGGTTCTTTGTTGGCGGGGACGGTGTGGAGAGAGATAATATCGAAAATTGGAATGGTAGTGCGATTGGGCACGGAGAGCAATGGACAGAGGAGCGAGAAGATGAACGACAACTAGTAGGCAGAGCACGGGAGCAGCAGGTTGATGTGCCGCAATCGCCTTGTGGATTTCATGTGCAAAGCCCATTGAGAGATCAGTCCACGACATATGTGTCGCCACGATCAATTGAGCCTATTCCGCAACCTGCGTTTGTCAAGGAGGAGCCAGCAAAGTCGCCAATATCGGCCCCAAGCCTGCAGTATGGCGCATACTTGCCAACTGCAGTTAGCCGACCGTTGTCTTCACGTTCACAAGCGGCTGCTGAGAGAAAGAAGAAATTGGCGGAACAACTCCGACGACGGCGGAAATCTGAGCTTCGATATGGACCAGCAAGATTTGCCATGAATGGTCTAGCTAGTCAACAGCCTACACATACCGGGCAGATTAATGGCGGGCCTGCAACTCCTTTTAGCTTTACTACTTCCACATCTATATCTACATCTACCTCACACCAAAGTGAGGCATCGGCCGTCATTAATTTATCATCAATCCATTCACACCGCTCTTCCAACCGCATCACAAAGTACCGCAGTCCGTTCAAGAGCGTCGTGACCAACGGTGAGCGATTCCGACAGAACGTATCGGCATATGGCTTGGAATCGATACGAAACAATGCTCGCCTGTCTGCTATTAGAAACCGACTAGCTTCCGAAATGAACGGATTTCCGAGGTCTCCGTTTGTCGAGAGTTTATCACCTGCCGTCCCGACAGTTCAAGTGCGTAGACGTGCGCTACCGTCGCACATGTCAGATTCGCAAAGTGTGGACGAGCTTTTGAGACAGCTAATTAAGGAAGGGAACGCAAGCGATTTTCCGAGCTGGAAGGCGATCCAGGAACGCCGAAAAGAACGTGCCAAGGCTATTGAGGAATTACGTCGTGGCCCTAGAATTGAGCACTTGACCCCGTTGACTGGATCGCAATCAAAGACAGTCGAGGAATGCTTTCGAATTCGCGATACAAGCCGCGTGCTAGTTTCTGCGTTCCGGATCGATATCACCGTCCGCGACATTCGCACGTTGGGGGATAGACAATGGTTGAATGACAACGTCATCGATTTTTATCTTGAAATGGTTACTCAACGAAGTCGAGATGATCCCAAGTTGCCTAAATCATTCTGCTTTTCGACACATTTTTTCACAACACTGTCCGGGAATAGGGGATATCAGGGCGTTGCCAGATGGGGAAAGCGAAAGCAATTGATGCTGTCTAATACCGATTACATTTTCGTGCCGATTAATGTACATAATGCGCACTGGTGTGTTAGTGTGATTAACATCAAGAGGCGGAGATTTGAGTATTATGACTCGCTCGGCGGTGGACCTGGAAATTGTTTTACGGTCAGTTTCGTTATTTCTTGGATCCGAGGTTGTTTTGCTTTACTGACTTTGTATAGCACTTGCGCGAATACATCATCAACGAATGCCGCACACAAAGCGTGCCAATGGATGACATCGACGGCTGGGACGAGTACGTCGCCCGGGACTCGCCAATGCAGGAAAACGGCTTCGACTGCGGCGTGTTCACGTGCAAAACTGCAGAGGTGTTGTCGCGTGAATGCCCGTTGTCGTTTTCACAAAAGGACATGCAGACGTTGAGGCGCCGAATGGTTTTTGAGATTTTATTGAAAAGGTTGTTGACGTAGAGATTTAGGCTATATTTTGCATTTTGTATTATGACGCAGGGATCCTAAAACGGTTGTTTCGCATGGGAAAATTATTGTATTCTACATTGTTCCGGTTGTATATGTAGACTTAGTTGCTTGGTATGTGATGCTGTCTATGCTAGATATTATATTAGCACTATATAACTCCACTTATCCCAGAAATTAATTGCCCCTATCGCTACACCCACACGAGCAATAAACCGACAGACTCCAATATCCACTGACAGGCGCAGGACTCAGCACCTAAAATGCAGCGCAGAGACGTGTGATAAAGAGCATATGTAGGCGATTGTTCAAGACTGAAGTGGTGTTGGCGAAATTCCCTATCCGAGCCGTTGGTTGAGCAGCGCTAACTTCCTTTGGCGTTTGGGAGTAGCGGCTTTCGTCCGGTCTTGACGTCACGCTTGCAAATCACCATCTTGTAGCAAAAGAGAAATATAAAGCCTTACGAGAAATAATAGGACAGGGGGCGGACATCTAGTTGCTTACGGTTTCTTTAACTGATGAATACCACTAAAATCGAAAAGCATTGATTTTTTGCAAGTGGGTGAAAAAAACATTGAAGGCAACATATTATCTACAACACGTTCGCAGGAATTCGAACAGCGGGGCAGTTAAAACATGTCGCGGACAAACGTATGTAATGATTTTCAGACCGTGGTACTATAATGCAACAATGACTGACGATGAGCGATAGAATGGTCCACCTCCACGACGTGCGACGGCCAATCCGGCGCCGAGAGTTTGTAGCATTAGTTTTTTGAAATAACCCCAGCGCATCCGCTTACGACACTGAGATTTTTAGACTGAGGCGGCGAAGCAAGCGCTAAAGAATTTCTACTGCGATCTGTGTCTGAAGGTAGAAAGAATTGATAGATATATTTTAATCACGAATAACGAAATGATGATGTTAATCTGTTGAACAGGGATATAGTCGTATGGACGAGTACGAGAATCACACTAATAGCTATGAACACCAGCATCGGAAGGTATGTCTAGTATCAATGCTTGATGAAACGGAATGGAACGGCTGACGAGAAGATTTCAGCGTTTCAATGAGTTGAGACAAATGCAAAAAGACACATCATCGATACAGCAGCGGCGTGAACGAGAAGCAAAAGCGTCTGGTATGCGCGCGATTGCACTTGACAGTGTGAACGTTGGTACCTCGAGCAGTACCAATAAAAGCGCGGGGTTTAAGTCTATCGGGGGCGGATTCAAGCGGGTGGGTGCGGACAGGAAGCAGGATGCCGGTAAAACCACGAGTGATCATGCGGTGGGAACGACAACAAGCGATGCTGCGGCCAAAACAGATGAAGGATCCGATACTGAGAGTGATGGCGACTATGAGCACTATGACCCGAGATTTCCAACCGATTGAATGGTTAGCAGGGGCATGTATAGGGACTTTGCGATCGTATGTAGATTAGGTGTTTGGACTGTGTATTATTATGTGCAATACGAATAGGCGTTTTTGTTTGATAGACATGAGCTAGGAAATATGTCGGTCTACAATCGTTTAGTTTAGAAGGACATTGATTTGAAGTACAATATCGAACGGCTCTACCGGTAGCAATCGAATATTAGATTACTCTCATTCATGATGCCCTTGACCTGAATTAGTGAATTACATAATTATGCGATAATATCTAAAATCTACACATTCGTTAAAGACGTCGGAGATTTCGTGAAATGAAAACAGAAACAATCCGACCGGATGAGGCCACTAATTAATACATGAGCGATGAGTAGCGCCACAGGAGTGCTGCATGGCGGAAGATTCCAAGCCACGCGTTCGCTTTATTTGTCAGCGTAATAACTATGTGCCAATCTCGGTGTTGACACGTCAAACGGGTGGACGCGCGAGGCCGCAGTTGGCGGAGTCTAGAAAATGGACCCTGACTAACTAACTCATTTGACTGCGCCGCGCAAACTCGAGCGGCTCGCTGTGGCGGGCACTTAGCGGTTCTGCAGAACTATCGTCGAGCTGCCTGCGCAGTTGGTGCAAAGGTCCGCCGGAGCCCGCCAAATCGTAGCAATTGCGAATTGTGAGAGAAGCAGGTAGAAGCAACGGCAGGCTGTGCATCATATTGACGACAGACAGTATTGATGGTAGCAGACTGCGATTGCAGAACAAGACTCGGTTGCCCGGGGGGGCCAAAGTAAGCGATTCGGAAAGCCAGGGGCCAAGCTATTTGTGCATCGAGCCTCGGCCACCTTTCGCTCCGGTACTACACCTTCGCGATTGTTGCGGCCAGCACCTCGCACTTGCGACCACAAATCAGCACGGCACCAATGATTGGACGCTGCAGAGACTGAGTGGATTACGAAGTAGTATGAATAGATACAGGCACCATGCTTATCATTTCCGCCGAGGGCGTCGTACCTTAAGTGGCGATGCCAACTAAGCATGGGCCGGTGGTGGTCTGCGCACGCGGTGGATGTGTAATGGCTTCACGGTCTAGCCCAGACCCGCAGAATAACGTAAGCGCAAGTGCTGCTTCTGGCGTATCCGTCAAACCATGCATTATTTCTGCCCTACATTTTACATGGCTCCGCACTTTAGTCCTCATTCGTCTCCATTTCATAAGAATCCCGGGCCAAGTATATATCCTTATCGGCCGTCGCCCAACTGTTTCTGTTCCATTTCCTTCTCGCTTCTCATTCTCTTAACATTCGCTAACAACTGTTCTTCCGCAACAATTTTCTTTCCTCTTGCAAACCTACAACCCGTTAATCGCAATGACTGTCTTCGTTCAGCAACCTGCCCCCTCTTTCGAGAAGACCGCCGTTATCGACGGCGCCTTCGAGGAGATCACCCTTGAACAGTTCAAGGGCAAGTGGTTCAGTAAGTCTCGCTTTCGATTTATCTGTCAACTGCTCATACAAGCATGATCCGGTAGACGTAGTCTACTGTCTGATATGAATTTGGCTGTTTATTACTGGAATTGCTTCCGCAATTGACGAAGTTGTCTTGATGCAATGTTGATGCATGTTGGCGATGTGCCACTACCGCATATGTGACATGACGACTCGTTACTGACCGCAACTTTCTATGTAGTTCTTGCTTTCATCCCCATGGCTTTCACATTCGTCTGCCCTACTGGTACGTATTAATTTTTTCAATTGGTCTATATCTTGGGCTTCGTGGTTCTTCAAGTGTTCTGCGGACTTCCACGACTTGTGACTAACCCGAACCCTACTGTAGAGATCATTGCCTACTCCGATGCTGCCCCCAAGTTCAAGGAGCGTGGAGCTGAGCTTGCTTTCGCTTCCGTCGACTCCGAGTACTCTCTCCTTGCCTGGACGAACGTTACCCGCAAGGATGGTGGTCTCGGCCCTGTTAACATCCCCTTGATTTCGGACAAGAACCACACCCTTTCTAAGGACTATGGTGTCCTCCTCGAGGACGAAGGTGTTGCTCTCCGTGGTATCTTCATTATTGACCCCAAGGTATGCCTCCTTTCAATTATGCGACGATCTGGATTATTGCTTACAATTTGACAAGGGCAATGTGCGACAGGTCACCATCAATGACCTTCCCGTCGGCCGCAACGTCGAGGAGACACTCCGTCTCCTTGATGCCTTCCAGTTCACCGATGAGTACGGTGAGGTGTGCCCTGCCAACTGGCAGAAGGGTGACGACACCATGAAGCCCGATCCAAAGGGCTCGCTCGAGTACTTCTCCAAGCACTAAGTGTGATATGGGGTTTTACTGAATATTCGGAAAGGCGGCACTACTGGTAAGAAATAGAAGGGAATCATAGATTGATGGGCGTTACAGATTTACAGTATTTATGTCAAAAGAATAACGATATCCCCGTCACTTGTATATTTGAGTTTGACGATGCTAGTGTGATATACTTAGAGATAGCAATAGATAATTTATTCGTCCCTATATGGACTTAGCTAATAGAACGTATTTTGTCTCAATGATCTTTCCCTTGCAATTGTTCCCGTGGATTGAATATCCTCCATGCCATGAAGTATTCTCTGGAGTCAGGGGGCTGACTAAATCTTGCACATGTAGCTGCGTATTATGGTGCTGGATGGAGACAAGCTGCCTTGTTGAGGTTCGCGCATTGGACAGAGGATCCTTCGGAATCTGCATACCAAAATAACAGTAATCGAGCTTCACTGCGGCTCCAGCGCTCCGACGTGCTATCGCGGTGTTGCATCAGAGATCCGAAGCAACTTGCTGGCATAGACACTAAGTCCGTCAAAGCGACGTCCCAACTATCAGCGCATATCTCGAGCCTCGGCAATTAACTGACTCGCTTGCAACAGCTCAGCCACATAACGACATAAGACAGGATTAGAGAGGCTAAATCGGGTGTCACTCTTGGATCACTGCCGATAACGCGATAGTCTAGAGCAATATGGATCGCAAGGCACAGCCGTTCCCCGCGTTTGACGAGCACCTCCCCTTCTCCTCCTTATTATACCAAATCGAGCTCCATATTGCGCGGACGGTGGATTCGCCGTATTCATACGAGCAGCTTCGTGGTCCACCAATTTCGACGCACTTGATAAGACCTCTTGGTACGTATTCAGATTCATTCGGGCGACTGATACGCGTATCGGCTGACTCTCATCCCTCCCAGTACGATCACTCGAGCAAACCCGACATCCCGCAATTATCGCCGCATTATTAGCTGCCCGCATTGATTTCTCTGTCCAGGAAGATGACCGTGCGATTCACGAAGCGCGGGCTTACACTGCTGAACTCGTGGCTCTTCGCTACGCCGGGCATTTGCCTGAGCCGGAGCTGATCCAGTACTTGACCTACGAGATTCCGCGGAAAAGCACAGTCACATCCGGTACAACCACCCCGTCGCAGTCTGCGTCTTATGCTACGTCGCCGGTGACCGAAGCCACGTCTTTACTCGAGGATCAACGTGCTGCGGCCGCAGCTACAGCTGCGGCAGATATCGATATTGAGAGGGAGGCTGGGGAAGGCGCGCCGTATGTTACGGAATCTGCTATGGGTTTGAGCGCACTAGAGCTAGCTATTCTTGGTAACGCGAAAAAGTTTTTGCTATCTCGCTCCGTTGAGAATGTGATTTCCTCGATTTGGGAAGGTAGAATCGTGTTCTGGGACAGCATTTCAGTTCAGTCCAAAAAGAAGGCATCTTTCTATAACCCGAGGCGACCCGGAAACGATTGGTACTCTCGTCTACGGGTACCAAAATACAGAATGTTCTTCATGATGATGAATTACGCAGTCTTACTCGCGCTATACTACGCCGTGTTGACGGAACGAAATATCACACGTGTGACTGTCCTCGAAATCGCGCTCGACGTCTGGTTTGCGGGATTCGTGTACGAGGAGATTGGCCAGGTCAGAGAATCGGGAAGTATACGATACTATGCGTCGGATTATTGGAGCGCGTTTGATTTGGCAATGATCGTTATTTTCTTGACGTTTTTTGTTGTTAGAGTCATTAGCGTGTTTGCATTAAACCAGGAACGGTATGCGCACGCCGCGTTCGATGTTCTGTCGCTGGAAGCGTTGCTTTTAGTACCGCGTGTGTTCTCATCATTGGCTATTTCGCCGTATTTTGGAACTCTCTTACCCTGCTTGAAACAGATGACAAAAGATTTCTTGAAAGTCTTGGTGCTGATTGTGATTTTGTACGTTGGATTTTTGACGACATTCAGTTTTCTTGGGCGTGACCATTTTAGTGTGAATGGCATGGCATGGCTACTGATCCGTGTCTTTTTCGGTGCTCCGTATGACGGACTGGACGCCGCGTCTGAGATTTCTCCGATTTTCGGACCGCCGCTCATGCTGGTTTTCGTTATTTTGACCAAGTGAGCACCTTCTATAGGCTTAGTGTCCGGAGTGATAACTAACTTGTTACATCAGCGTCTTGCTCATCACCGTGGTCATTTCCATTCTATCACAGCGTTTCGGCAGAATGATGAACAATGCGAAGTAAGACTCGTCCTCAAATCACGGTATCATGTGCATTACTAATAGAGATTCAGTGAGGAATACATGCTACTTTTTTCATCCTCAGTGATGGAATCAATCACGACCTCCGACCGTGTAACGTACTTCTACCCGCCATTGAATCTCATCGGCATCTTGATTCGTCCTATCCGCTTGTTCCTCAACCACAACGAATATCGCAATCTTCGCATTTATACCCTCAAGGTCACTCACGCACCGTTCGTCGCGTTGCTCTGGATTTACGAGAACATGAGATACCACCTCGCAGCCTCAATGCGCGAGAAGCACTCCTCGCTACTGCATCTTCGCTCTGTGAACGGCAAGAAGAGACTTTGGACGCCGCAATACGGGTCTCCGTACGCTACACAAGGCAGCGGGGGCCGTATTTCACAGGGATTGCTTATCGCGAATCAAGTCATCTTGTCGGGCACCGAGCCAGAACTTATACGTAGCGTGGTAGGCGCCGGCGAAGACGGGTCACAGATTAAGCCCAGTAATAGCAGGAACGACAGCTATGGTCGCGCAAACGGTACCGGTGTCGCCAACAAGGACGTCGCGAAGAGAAGGAAAACCAGGAAAAGCGCGATTGTGGCCAAGCAGTCGACTGATGCGCGCGCCGCGAACAAATCTCCTGAGCGGCCACCGCTCGCGTCCAGTGCGCCGATGGGGTCGATTGCTAACGTTGCTGTACCTGACAGTGAAGATGGGCAGACGGGCACGTCGTCTGAGCTGGCTCTCAACCGAGCGACCACTTTCTCGACGCCTCAGAAGAGAGACAGGAACTTGAGTGGTATTTCAGGCGGCAGTGATTCCGCGCACTTGAAGCAGGTCAGACGGAGTAAGATTGCGATTTCGTTGCTCCGCGACTTGCGGAGACGAAGAAGTGTAACATTACCTGCCATGCCGTCGGATGCAAGATCTGAGGTTTCGGATGTTAGCAGTACGGCCGCAATGCATCACGATGATGGCGCGAAGGCGTTAGCAGCCACCCACACTGCGTCGGAGTTTGGGAGCGACGAAGAGGAATTCAGAATGTCGTCGCTCCCATCCCAAGCGCGGTCCGAGAGTAATGCGGTCGGTGATGGGCATGAAGGTGTTTCGGGCGGCGAAGGCAAGGGTGGCATTGATGACGAACATGACAGCGATATTGAAGACGTGGATGACGACGAGGATGACGACGAAGATGGCGACGAAGATAACGACGAAGATGACGACGAGGATGACGATGATGACGATTTCATTGGCTTATACGCTGACCAGTCGAACCTTAGGATGAGAGGGCTAGAAGAACAGGTGTATAAGATGAAGGAGATGCTTGAACATATGAATTCCATGCTTGTCGAGAACATGCAGCGTCAACGGGAAACATAAACGATAATAGTCTTGGCAGCCTTTTTTTTTTGGCGGGGGGGGAAAGGGGGGGAGAATATTTTGGACCACTTTGAAATGCACTTCAAGAACAATTTATAGATATACTTTTTGGAATTGAGTGGTGTATAGTATTAGTTATATAAATAAATAAAGGAATGTGTTTATTACTAATTTGAAATCCAATAACCGATCACTTAAAACTCCTGAATAGAAATGAGACAATAGATTCAAATAAATCCCCCACCAAAGCCGCCGAAAGAACCAGAACTACCACCGCCAGGAAACCTACCATTACCAGGGAATCCGCCTCGGCCACCTTGCCTGCCCAATCCTCCACTTCCTAACCCACCAGACGGATCAAATGGCTCGTCCCATCTCGCGCCCGGTGGCCTAATATTACCCGCACCCAACCCAGCACCGTTATTACTCCGCCGACCGGCAAACAGCGGATGATCTTCGGACGGATACATACCCCTCATGCCCTCACCGCCATAATACGGCGACGTTAGCCCGGGCGTCAGCCCCGGTCGCGATCCAAGCCCTGGCGGATTCAAATCATCGTCACCGATCGAAAAGGGAGAGCGCCCATCAAACGGCAGTGCCCCCCGCGGCCCACTCAGTATCTCGTACTCGTCTTCAAACCCCGGCGGACCCGCTAATGGCGCCGGCGCCGGATTCCGTGGAATCACTCCGGGAACAGGTTCTGGACGCGGCAGAATCGGCACTCCACCTGCAAATGGCGAGGGAAGTCTGCCACCTGGACGCCGTTCCGGTTCGCTGCGGTCGGAGTATGGTGGCGGTGGGAGGTTGTCGTGGGAGTCTTGCTCTGAAGCTTCGCGCTCTTCTGTGTATCCTTCTTTCTGCAGACTTGGGATAAGCGCTTGAATAATGTTTTTCTTGAACGCGGTAATAAAATTGCTGACGGATTCGTCTGATGCCGTGAATGTCGTTGTGGGCGACCTGGGGAATGTCAGTGACGCAGGGACGATGTCGGTGATCCTAACGTCGAAGCTGAAAGTGTGCTCATCGTTGCCTTGGGATAACGCTGATATCACACATTTTGGTCCCAGTTTGGAAATTGTGAGAAGAAATGGAGATAGAGAGGACTGATTATGCTTATATCTGAATGAAAAATGCGACTGTGAGGCAGTTACGCTTGGTAACAAATCGCTATCTGTTCCAAGTCATCGTTAGCATTTAACTGCACCTAGCGCGGAATTGGAGACATACTTGAATTATCGTCATCGGTTCCTAGAAATTGGAATCCCACTGCTAACATCGCACTGTGGCAAATTAGGGCCAGCGATTCAATCGGAGACGATATTTGTCGCGATGGATCAGCTTGGGTCAGCGTCCGACGTAGAATATCGAGGACGTTCGAAATCTGTAGTGGATCTTGCACCGGTGGCATTATTTCGTTGAACAAATAGCGTGTATTTATCAATAATATGCAATCGAATCAAATATAGTCGAGACTGACCAAGAATTCAGTACTCTGTCAATGGATTGGTGCGATTAGGAATGATTAATGCAGTTTGACCTCTTCCTGATCGTTGGGATGTTAGAAGTAAGTCAGGGTAATTGTAATTTGGGACCAACCGAGCTACCCGGACTGAAGATCAGGTACAGATTCTAATTTACTTACGTCTTCTGGATATGGCTATTATAGTAATGGCGTACATATATTTCTGAGACATCTTGGACATCGACTGTTGCATTCTATCCTCCTTGATCTTTTTCATCGTCGCTGGCTGATAGCTTTGAATGGGGTATATGCGCGCAAACAGTCGTCGCAAGGTTTCGGACCAAAAAGCGACGAAAATCGGTAATAGGGAGAGACAGTTAGCAGTTCACGTCAGCCGATATTTGATAAGTCATGGAAACAGGTTTAGTGTGAACTCGTAAGCCTGCGGTGAAAATGGAAATGCAGAAGAGGTCAGGTGAATAACAAGAGAACGCAGAAGTTCTAAGGAGGACTCCTTGGAGAGCAGAAATCTTCAGTAAAACAATGGTAATTGATGTTCAGTGTGAACGCGGCGTAGAGGTGGCTCTTAGAATCAGATCATTCTAGCAATGACCTCCTCGCGCACAACCGAATCTTCAGCAGAGCAATCTGTGCATCATAAGATTAGGGCTCAAAGAGTCTACGGCGTTAAGAATGGTAGTGTGACCGCCATTCAAATATTTTTTCAAGATCATGCCAAATTCCGTCATCGAGACGCTATAATGCGAGTAAATTTGTTACTGACGTACTATACGAGCTCCACCATAATGCTTCTAAGTGTATTTAGTGTAATAACCCCCTAAAGGTTCTGCAGGCACTACATAACAAAAGTGGATATCGGGAGATTTGGCGAACAGTAATCTCGTTGGCACCCTGACGTCACTTTCAGGGGGGATCCGAATACAAACCCCTTGGGACTAACAATGATAATTTTACCGTTGAACGGATGTAATGGATGTAGTGCCACCACATATGTATTAGGTTTAAACAGTTTGGCGGTTGGTTGCAAAAGACATGCAAAATATAGGTCGAGCGCTTACTGACTGAGCTTCAAATTTTTATTATGGATGACCTTGACAAGGACTATGACAATGCGCCGGCAACGCAAGGCCGTGGAGAGATTGAAGATGCAGAATCCGATGAAGAGCAGCAAGACTGGCGAATGTTAACAGCAATGGGATCCAAGTAAGGCTATGGTCCATGATCCAGTGGTATTGAGGACTACTAACGACTGAGTGCAGTAGGAGGTCATTGCCTAAGAGAGGCGAGAAGGAATACGAGCCAACAGGATCTTCGTCTGACAGGAACAACCTTGATGAGAGCAGACAGGCTATGTATATAGCCTTAAATGGAGAAAGGCGGCATACAAGGTACAATGATCTCACGGCAGTTTTCTTTCTTTAGCTAACTTTATTCTGTGCAAAGCAAGGTCCATATTTCGGGCATCTGGTATCCACATTTACGAAAAGCTAAAGTGTTAGTTGCACGGGGTCCTCATTTCAAGAGTATAGGCAAGGCTGATTCAGACGGCGTTATTTGGCTTTTGCCAGAAGAAGTCATATATTTAACTGAACGAGGAAGCATGTCTCTATATAATGCGCAGGGCGATACGAATATTTCTTTGCAAGGTTGCTATGCAGCGTGCTTAGGTGCTTGCCACGGTCATGAGCGATATTTAGTATATGCCCACTTAAAACGGCTGGGATTCATAGTGCAACGGGCCCCTTCGTTCGACGGGTATGGTGAAGAAGAGACAGGACAGAAGCCGACCAGCAACCGGGCACGCAAACTGTGGAACTTTTTAGTACAAAAGTTCGCTTCTTTCTGTGTAGGTCTGCGGTGTGTCTTTGCGAAAAAAATCCCGTCATTCGGGCCAATTGTTTGTGGAGGAGTATGGAGATCGTACGGTAAGGTATCTTCCAAGTCTATATTCGGAGGGGAAATTAATTGAAATTCCAGACTCAATTTACAGGGCACTACAGATAATTCCATTTTACAGTCACAGAGGTTCGCTTGTTACTCACAAATCCACCACGGTTCCGTTTAGGGTAGCCTACAATATCTGGAAACCGAGACCATCGTTCAAGAAGTCAAACCCGGGAGAACCAGATTTCAGAGTGGTTGTCGTGAAGTAAGCACATTTTGAGTTGTCTCTACATAGGTTGCTGATATAGACAGCGGCTGATTTATAATAGTGCGCAGAAAGATAAAATGCCTACGTTGGAGCAGGCGGATGCCTTGTTTTCAACATTGCCCACTGCACAGGGGTCTACATCAACTTCTCAGCAGAGATTGAGAGATGGATACAAGAACGTGATTATTGGTGTTGTTGATTGCGGTATTATTAGTTTCGTCAAGTTCGGTGACGTTTCCTTTGGAGATGAGCGTATATTTGAGAAGAGGGCTGCTAATAGCACGACAACGAAGTATCGTCCAACGAAGAAGTGACATAGCTGGATGTATTGTACAATAGCTTTGTGAGATAGGATGAAGTGCACTTTTGCCGTTGTACATATCGTCGCATAGTGAAATCTAAGCAGCCCAGCCCCAACTCCAAAGTCCCACAAATTAAACTAAATGTACATGTACAGGTTAGCCCACTGCTTTATTCACTTCTGATAGAACAGTCCTTACCATCCAAGAAATCAGAAGCAACTAATAGTTCTAATGCCATTTCTGGCGGTACATCAAACTCGGGAATATTTCCAGGGTTATTCTGATGCTTGAGGTTGTAGTACAGATATTCACACACTTTTTCCAATAGGACACCACTATAGAATTAGTATAGTTCAACAAATCATTCTTTAAACAATGCAATACCTTATATTAGGTAAAATAACCCGATTTTGTTTTGCTTCGACAAAATTCGACGACTGACTGAGCATTCCCCGAAGCGTTCCTGAGACAGCTGCCGCGGATCGTAGTATTGAGTATTCAAATCCATCTGACGAGACCAGACGCACATACTCCTTATCGCTTGAGCCCTTGGAACTATCGCCACTCATTTTCGGTCCTTGTAGGAAAACGTCCTATACGTAATTATCTGTTGATCACGTTTGGCTCAGCTGCAACAATGAGCCTACAACAGTGTGTCGACCCTTGCTATTTGTTACCCGGATTGAAAAGCCGCAATTACATAGAGATTAGGGTAACATTTACATCCCACCTGATATCGCTATAGTGACTTCGCAATTCTATGATAGTAAACCACTATAGTCCAACTGCTCTTTTGCATTGACGTCAGTTATCGTTGCAACATCCTGGACCTAATCCAGAACGAGGGGCATTGTATCACTAATCCCGTGTCATTGAACCGACTTCGGCAGAGGCGACGGGCTTTTGCCTCGTCATCGACGGAGCTACCAAGCTCATACATATAACTCAGCTTTAATCGGTTTGAGTGTTGTGGGCACGCATAAAGGCGCAGAGTGGCGATTCAAAATATTTCATCATGGGAAATCAGATATCGCAAGTAACGCCGTCGGCGCCGACCGTGGGAATTGATTCCTATGTGGACGAGTTGGGCGATATTCAGTATGATAAGACATGCGGATCAGCCCGCTTCATGAAGACCGTTAGAGGGAGGCATAAAGATGGACTCGTTATTGTGAAGATATTTATCAAGCCTATGGCAAATCTATCTCTTCGAACATTTCAGCGACAGTTGACTAGTACGTGATCCAATTTACCAGCTTTTAAGAATTGATACTAAGTATGGAACAGATGAGCGTGAAGCTCTACTTGAGGCCTCTCATGCGATAGGATATAGCAAGATTGTCGAAACAGAACGAGCAGGATATTTTGTCCGGCAGTATTTTGGGAACATTTTGTATGACAGAATAAGGTAAGAGGTCCACGGTGAACGTGATCGGCGCAAATTTGCTAACACTAGTCGAAAGTATTCGCCCGTTTCTTGAAAATATCGAAAAGAGATGGATCGCGTTTCAGCTGCTATCTGGACTTGACAAATGCCACTCTTATGGCGTTCACCATGGAGATATAAAAACGGAGAATATTGTAGTCACGGCATGGAACTGGGTCTATTTAACAGACTTCGCTTCATTCAAGCCCACATTTCTTCCAGAAGACGATCCAGCAGATTTCTCTTTTTTCTTTGATACATCACTGCGACGAGTATGTTACGTGGCTCCAGAACGATTCTACGGGCCGGGTGAAAAGAAGACGGGGTCCTTGACGGATGCTATGGATATATTCAGTTTAGGGTATAGCATATCTGCAAATGCAATGGTTGCAATATTATATAGTGCTAATTGTCGATCTAGATGTGTCATTGCAGAATTATTTCTAGAGGGAGCTCCTATTTTCAATCTGTCACAACTTTTCGGATATCGCCGTGGCACATTCGTTCCCGATCTATCAATGATTGACGACATCGAAATAAGGGTATGCTTCCGTTTACTATGATCGTCGAGTTACGGCTGACCTGTTGAAGTCTCTTGTTCGACATATGATTAGCTTGAATCCGAAAGATCGCTATTCAGCAGCCGGATATTTAACTGAATGGTAAGATGATGCAGATCGAGATAGTAATCTGTATACTGACATATCAAAGGCGTAACAAGGCATTCCCCAGCTATTTTTACAATTTCCTGCACGAGTATGTCCAGAATATCACCGAGCCCAGCGTTCTTCGGTTAGGTCATAGATCTCTACCGGCACAATATGTCGAAGCAGATTTTCGAATTGAGAGGATCTATAATGAATTTGATAAGGTCGCGTATTTCTTGAAATTTGATCAACTTCGAAGAGAGATTAATGATCATGCTACGGCACGAATGGGCATTGATCCGATCCCAGTATATCTGGACATACCCAATTACCATGCATCACTACCTATAGCTTCAAAACAGACGCCTGAAGATTGCGGCTCTTTAATATTTCTATCAATTGTTGTATCTGCCATTCGGAATACAGCCACAGCAACTGCTAGACTGCATGCGTGCGACCTAATCCTGGCATTGGGTGAGCAATTGCCGGACGAAGCAAAGCTGGATCGATGTCTTCCGTACTTAGTAGCACTGTTGGATGATGATTTCGTGAACGTCAAAGTGGCAGCAATGAGATCGTTGACGCAGCTAATGGCGCTCGTGAAGAAGATTACGCCTGTGAATGAGAATGTTTTTCCAGAGTACATCATGCCGAGATTACAGCCTTTATTGTCAAGCAAAGAAGTCTTTGTGCGTGCTAATTACGCATCTTGCATTTCAACTCTAGCAGAGACAGCCTTGCGATTTTTGGATATGGCACAAGAAGCCCGAAAAGATGGTTTCTCTTTCGCTCTTCTTGACTCTGAGGCAGAGAATGGAATCGCGAGCGATATTGGATTTCAAGGATATTTCGACTTGTTGCGACGGGAACTCGTTGAACAATTTCAAGATCATGCTGTGTCATTATTGACCGACACAGATTCTGCTGTGAAACGGGCTTTATTGCGGTCGATATCACCACTGTGCGCCTTTTTTGGAAGTCAGAAGGCGAACGATATTATTCTAAGTCACCTAATTACATATCTGAATGATAAGGATGCGTTGTTGCGCGGTGCGTTCTTCGATGGTATCATAGGACTGGCCACGTTTGTTGGCGGAAACAGCTTGGAGGAATACATTATGCCACTGATGGTGCAGGCATTAGCTGGTACGTGGGTGCTTTGTTTTTTACATGCTATCCTACTAATTCGACCCAAGATACGGAAGAATTTGTGGTGGAGAAAGTTCTCTATGCATTTACGAGTCTGGCAGAACTGGGCCTAATCAAAAGACCCAATTTGTGGGATCTTGTCCGCATTACGGTTAGGTTTGCAGTACATCCAAACCTATGGATTCGCCAAGGTTGGTCGGCAAGCAGTTACTCTGTTATCAATAGAATGTTAACTTTAACATAGGGGTGTTCGCGTTTATTTCCGCAGCGACTAAGTGGCTGTCGCCCGCAGATGTGCACTGCATTATTCGACCTATCGTCAAGCCGTTCCTAAGATGTGAAATTTTAGATTATTCGGAAGTCATGCTTCAAGATTTCTGCAAGGCACCGGTATGCGTCTTGTATTGCCGTTGGAGTTAAGAAATTACTGACGCCTGATTAGCTATCGCGGATAATTTTTAATACGTCGATAAAGTGGGCAACTGAAGCACGAAATTCAAATTTCTGGAAGTCAGCTAAGGAACAGCGAATGTCGGATATCGTTCCAATGTTCGACGGTTCGTACTCTATCACTTCGTCCTTACATAATCTATCTATTACCAAGGCGTCAGCAGACACAGGATTTTCTGAGAAAAGTTACAAGACGGAAGAGTATGTATGCCGGTCAGACTTCTAGAACGACACTAATGATCTGCAGGGATATTGCATGGCTCAAGAGGCTTCAAGTTATGGGCCTGAAGGAGGAAGATCTGTGGAAGCTAGTGGCTCTGCGAGAACACATATGGCGTATAGCCAAAGCAAACAAAAATTACAGGTTGGCTCCGATCAGACGAGAACAAATAGCAGGCCCGGACATGAGTTCTGTTATTTCGGTCAATAAGTTGGGTGTCCAACTTCACACATATTTCTTCGACGACGCGAGAACGACAGTACGACGACATGTGGCAAAACCACCGATTTCGGAAGCCACGATCAAGCAGTTTAAAGCAGCTACAGCATTACTGGATGCACTGAAGACAATAGATAGCTACCAACGTCGGTCACCGTCATCTATGAACGTGACACGCGCAGATTTCCCTCCACATTGGCTTAACGGTGTTGAAGGTTCACCGCGCACGATGGCTCCGATATTTCAGGTTGGGTCCCCTCCTCGACCATCGGCCACCAGTATTTTCATGACTAGTCCGTCGCGAGTACAAAGCAATGTTTCAACTGTTTCACGTGTACAGACTGACTATGGCAACCTTGGCTATAGCAGTACATCGGATGGAAATGGAGCTCCACTTAGTCAGACTCCCACAAACAAAGGTGGTCAGGCTCTATCATCCTCTGGAGATGACCGTCTGGAGCGACAGGTTACGACCTCCCGCGAGCTTCGACGTCGTGCGAGCGCTACTTCTTTTATTCAGAATCGAGATCATGTTGGAAAGGCGCCCCCAGATGTTAGCACAAGTCCTACTGTGGCGTACGGACGTCTTGACAAACTCTCCGTGCCAGACAAAGACGATAAGGGGCAGAGACCAAAGGAGGGCGGGGCGAAAACGATGAAGACCTCAGAGTACATGCCTACGGATAACGAAACAGTGATCGAGACGGTCGTCTACAGAGGACATTCGTACACCGGGGACGATCCGTATATTTTGAAACTTTTGGACACCGTATATCTTGACAAGTTTATGGAAGATATCCCGGAATTTGGACCCTTGATTCCTCTCGCAGCTCGTCCTCGGTCACTAGTAAAGCATAGCAGTGGCGTTGCTGGTCCTTGGCGGCCCGATGGTATTTTAATTGCACATTTTGAAGAACACAAGGGGCCAGTTAACCGGGTTGTGGTGTCGCCTGATCATTACTTCTTCTTAACAGCATCAGATGATGGAACGGTGAAAGTTTGGGACGCATTACAGATTGAGCGTAATGTCACGAATCGGTCTCGACAAACATATAAACACGCTCCTGGAACGAAAGTGCGGTGTTTGTGTTTCATCGATAATACGCATTGCTTTGTCAGTGGTTCTACAGATGGTGTCATCAACGTTGTTCGAGTTGATTATTCAACTGCAACTGGACGTGGTATCCCAAAATACGGCAAGCTGGTCACATTGCGGAATTATCGGTTCGAGGAGGGTGAATCGCCGATCTGGATAGAGAACGTCAAGATTCAGTCAAGCTCGATATTGATGGTGGCAACGAACAGATCGCGAATAGTGGGATTAAATCTGCGGAGCATGAGAGAGGAGTTTACGTTCCATAATCCATTACACCATGGCGTGCCGACTTGTTTCTGCGTCGACAAAAAGCGAGAGTGGCTGGTGGTTGGAACATCTAAAGGAATTATGGATGTGTGGAGTATTCGGTATCAGATTCGTCTGAAGGCGTGGGGATTACAGGCCGGTACCCCGATTCATCACATTGGGCTGCACCCTACGCGTGGCAAAGGTAGATGGATTTGCGTAGCTGGTGGCACGTGTGTAAACGGCGATGAGGTGACCATTTGGGATGTCGAGAAGAACGAGTGTCGTGAGGTTTACAGGACATCGCTTGATGGCGGCGGTACGACTGCAAGCATCGAGAAGCGATATGAGCCAGTCAATGTTGACGACGAGTCTCCGGAGACTATTCTGAGCCGATTTGCTAGCGATCCAGTACAACTTCTGGATCGGACAGAGTCCAGTATTGCGAAAGGAATCCGATCATTCTGTATCGGTGCCGCGGATTTGGCCACTACATTTTCGGGTGATTCCAGTTTCATGTCGGACTCTTTCAATGGCATGTCTAGGCCTGCTAGTGGTGATACATTCATGGTCACGTCTGGTGCCGATAAACACGTGCGATTTTGGAATATGGCCAAGCCTGACTTGTCTTGTATTGTCAGCGGTCCAATGACCGAGCACGTCAGGCCTACATATAGCGTCTCGAGCCCGACATCTCACCTTTCTATCCACACTGAGCTCCGCAGCGCAGCCGAGACTACATCAAGTACAAATGGCGACAGTGACCGTAGCCCAACGCTGAACGGCACCCCCCCCACGTCACAAGCGAATCGACGCCGGAACATGAATGTTCGCCCTGCAGCTCCACAGACGCAGACGCAGCGAAACACTTTAATCACTTCTCACCAGCAGAACATTCTCAAAAACCACAATGATACGATTTTGGACATCGCGTTGCTATGTAAGCCGTACGGATTGATCATCTCGGTCGACAGAGCTGGTGCAATAAAAATATATTCATAGATATATTCCTTGTAAGCCGTTTTATATAAGATTTTTTGTAATTTGGAACGGGTGGGCATGGTTGAAAACATTTAGTTTATGGTTATCGAAATTGGTTACTTTTCCTTACAGTGGCGTTGTCTTATAGTTTGTGGTTCTTTCGTCGTTGTTTCGGAACTGTATAATACTAATCTGGATTTCGCTAATGGATCTATCGACTGGCACGAAATTCAAGTCGAACTTTAAAGTACGCCAATCACTGTGTGGTGTGTCTGAGATTTGGGGACCTAGGGCCAAAAAAATCAATTGAAGAGCAAATATCAAAATGCCCTCGGGTCGGTGCACCGTACCCAGCCCTAAATCTGCTGGTCATACCAATTACGATACCACGCGTCCAATACCAAGCTATGCCATCCGTCAATCAATTAAACTTGTATAAAATCATTGGAGTCACAACTCGGTGTTAGCCATCTGTATTTGACACCTAATTTTATGTGCCCACTGTCTACGTTTAGAGGAGAGTAGTTTTCTGTAAACATGAATCTATTCTGTGTTAGATTCGAAATTACAATGATTCTCGCATATTTAACACTAATGCATATAATCCTCCACGGCCCAACAACCTGTCAACCTCGACTACACAATCGCGAAAACGCGCAAGTGATTTGGACTTAACTATCCAGCAGGTAGCGATACCTTGATGACTGCATCCAGAGATGTTGTCCTGCTTGGGTTTACTTGCAATTTACATTGGAAGAAACATGTAGAAGTGTGGTTAGCTTTTTGCAAGGCAAACGATAAAAGGACGACAACCTCTGCAAATGCAATCCTCCTTAATGAGCAGATTACTGTGCTACTATGAATCAATCCACATGTATGTCTTACGTAATACACAATTAACATTACAAGCTACACGGATCGAGAGAAACCCATTTGACGGTACTCAATTCATGGACGAGCAATGAATCTACTGAACCTTCGTTGGGCAGTGCCAAGCATAGCCCACATCAGCTTCCTCATGAATCGAGGCCCATTAAAAGGAATCTCTCGATCCGGGATGTTCGCAGCCTCCCATTTCTCAGCCGGACACAGGTCGCTCATTTTAAGCCCGAGCGTTGTGGGCAGATTGCGACTGGAGACCCCGTCCAGAATCAGTTCCTAAACATAACATCCATGTTAGATGATTGATCAACAGACAATCCATCGGAAAACATTCACCCACGTATCGATCGGGGCTACTGCAACCAGCTCGCCAAACTTCAATAATGGCCCCAGTCATCTCCCCAGTCCACCTGTGTCCTCGGTAGAATATTGGACCGTAATAGCCGTGTGATGTGTACCATCCCATCGGTTCAGCCACGCTCCGTCCCATAGTAGCCATCTCTGTTCGCACATCTTCGATGTTATCATACGCAGAGGTAGGACTTTTGAACAGAGGCCTTTCGTTAAACCATACCAATATACAGACTTTAACATGATGGCCATTGATCCACATGTCTTTGGCATCGCAAAGGGATTTATAGCTCTGACTGATCCCAACCTCAATTGCGATCGTCACGCAGGCGCCATCAATAGCGCTGTATTCGATTCCTCCATCGGCCTGTTTGGAGCTGTTCTGAGACTGTTGTACCCCAAGTATGGGTATCTATAATACTAAAATGTCAGTTATTTTCAACAGCAAATCAGACAGCTTGTACGTCAATACCTCTGATCGTCTGAAATATTTTTGTCCGCTTTTATCCTAGAAAAGGCACATTCCATTTGTTTATACTTTGAATAAGGCAAGTGAACTTCCAGTATCTGTTCTGGAGGATTTTCCGACAGAAGTCTAAACACGTCTTCATATTCAGAAATGATGGTGTCGTCCTTCACCGGAGGCATATCCTTCGATAATGTAGCTAACATCGCACTCGATATATCAGTTGTCGAACCTGCGGATTCTGAGGAGCTATCCAGTTTGAAGGCGTTTGCCGTGCTCAGCTGACGAGTCGCTGATGGAAGTGCTGCCGCGCGTGGTGCTGATCTCACTCACGACAGGGATCGCCGGTTCGCTGTCCATGGCCCTTCTTTTAGCTGTCAGTCTCAAGGCATTTCCTGCTGGCTTTCGGTCACTCTGCTGACTGACTTCTGAGTGCTCAACGACCGTGGCAGCGGCGCCACGCTCCGTGAGGCGCTAGCTGATTGTGGATCGGGTTCACCGTAAATTAGACTCATGACGTAATGAATAATATTGTGATGAAAATCGAGATATGCGGATGCAGTAAAGGAAGTGGGTGAGAATAGTTTGCAACCAGACTGGCTGCGCCGTATTGGTCTGCTGGATATTGTGATTTTGACCGACAACTGCATCACGTAAGTATGAAGATATTAACTGCATCGCAACAAGTACGAGTTACGAATTCTACGTAAGTGGGACTAGGAAATTCAAAGGCTTGGTACTCTCTGCAACGGAAAATATGACATAAATACTATTGTACACATAGGTCACAAATACAAATGGAAACACTACTAGATAAATACACAATTACAATAACTTCCCGTCCGAGATTAACCGTAGCTACCGACTCACATCGGAATGAAACGCATCACCACAACCTTCGACAAAACAGAATGCTATTGTGAATTTTTCTATAAAAAGATGAAAGATAAATTGCCATTTCTTTTCCATTGCAGTCAAACAAATTGACCGTCCCAAAAATTCAGCAGCCAAAAAGGACTGTCGGGACTGTCACATGTGACGGTTACTCTTCCAGTGGAATTTCTTCTTGCTCGGCCAGATAGTCTTCCACGTCATCATCGACATTCGCGTCTTGGTACTGCTGGTCTGTACATCAAGAATTAGCTTAATCAGAACCAGTAAAATGCGAAGCAACAGAGGTATACATACACTCAGCGATCAGATCGTTCAAGTTGCTTTCAGCCTCCGTGAACTCCATCTCGTCCATACCCTCACCAGTATACCAGTGCAAGAACGCCTTACGTCTGAACATGGCCGTGAACTGATTGCTTGTGCGGATGAAAAGCTCCTGGACGGCAGTGGAATTTCCGATGAACGTCGCCGCAGTCTTCAGATTCGCAGGCGGAATGTTGCAAATAGACCTACGTCACGTTAGACAATCTTAATTCACATGGCGTCGCAAGTACGTACGTTTGGATATTGTTGGGAATCCATTCGACGAAGTAAGGCGCGTTCTTAGTTCTCATAGAGAGCACAGAATCTTCGACCTCCTTAGTCGATACCTTTCCTCGGAATATAGTGGACGCAGTCAGATAGCGGCCATGTAGCGGATTTGCGGCTGCCATCATGTTAACTGGATTAAAAAGTTGCTGGGTAAGTTCGGTAACGCCGAGGTGCTGGAACGCTCGAGTGTCTACCAAGAGTCAGTCTCAACCCCAATAAAATCTGGCCTCCTCGAACAGTCACTTACTGACGGCGAACAATGGCGCAAATCCGACCATAAAGAAATGTAGTCGAGGGAATGGGACCATATTAACCGCCAATTTTCTCAGATCACTGTTCAGCTGACCGGGAAATCGCAAACAAGTAGTAACCCCAGACATCACCATTGAAATCAGCTGATTCAAATCAGAATAATCAGGCTGTGCGATTCTGAGAGTCTTGGTCGCGATATCATACAGTGCCTCATTATCGAGGCAAAATGTCTCGTCCGAGTTCTCAACCAGCTGATGGAATGATAAGACGGCGTTGTAAGGCTCTGTAACGGTGTCAGACACTTTCGGTGACGGAAGGATTGAATAAGTGCAGAGCATCCGATCGGGATACTCTTCTCTAATCTTCGACAACAACAGTGTTCCAAGACCGGAGCCAGTACCACCACCAAGCGAGTGAGAGACCTGGAAACCTTGCAGCGAATCGGTGTTTTCTGCCTCTCGTCTGACGATGTCCATAATACCTTCCATCAATTCCGCACCCTCAGTATAGAAACCCTTCGCCCAATTATTTCCAGCACCAGAATCTGCCGAAATAAAGCTATCAGGTCTGAAAAGATCTCCCTGGGGCCCAGACCTGATCGCGTCGAGCGTCGAGGGCTCGAGGTCTACTGCCACGGAGCGCGGGACATATTTCCGATTCGACGCCTCTGAGAAGAAAACATCGATCCGATCGAGTCGCTGGGTGTCGGATGTGTCGATCAGGTGGCCGGAACTATCGAGGCCGTGTTCGCCGGTGATAGTGTTCCAGAATGCGGAAGAAATCTGGTTACTGTTATGATTCCTACGTTAGTGGGCGCTCGCACATGACATCAACATCATCATACCCTATAAAAGCAAGTTAGTATATATCGCTTTACGATGAGCAACACATCGCATTATTGGTGATTCGACCGTGAATCGTCGGCACAGGCGTTAGAAGGCCCCCGACGGTTTATTCAACGCGCCGAATATCACCAATATAGACGTTGGTATGAATACAGAGCCCCACAACATACCTGCTTGACCGCACTGGATGGATACAATCTCACGCATGGCGGAATTAATAATACTTGTATCTATCGATGGGATTTGAGCTCAAGAAGGCTTGTTGATGCGTATCGGCGAAGGAAGACGCCATTTATTGTGGGTGCAAGTAACTAACCATTGTGTATGTGGCAGTGCACAGTGTGGCGGTGTCGAGCGATTTGTTTACTGTGGCGCAAGAGCGCGTCTTGGCGAGCAACATCAACAGACGCAATTTGAATATCGTTCATCATCAAAATCATGTAATTAACGCAGATTACTAAGAATATCAATTATAGTACATCGTTATATAACATATTTCGATTTCTAACAATACATACACCGAAGCTAAGAGAGTAAAAATACCATTAAGTAATGCACCATACCCATCACAAATGCGCATTATTGACATATCTACTAAATGAGATTCCAAAACCAAAATAGGGAAGTATGCAATGAAATTCAGGAAAGCCAAGTCGAAATTTTGTAATCCGAATAATTGAAATCGCGCTTCTGGCTAAATGATTGCGCCTTGATGCCTCAGCCGGCTTCCTTGGAACAGAGAGCTAGTGGTATAGTTGCGGTTGGTTATTGGATGCCTGGCAAATGAGCACTGTCCCCTTGAGTATGCCCCTGTCCCTGTTCCTGCTTCGTCACTTGCCGCTGAGGGTGAACCAGCTGTAATTGGGGAGATGTCGTTAGCAGCTGCAGAGGCTGCTGAAGCAGCGACGACTGAGGCGATTGTTGATCTTCCCTCGTCAAATACTGCGTGCTGAGGGCATTCTGCTGCGACGTCTGTGACTGTGATTGTTGCGTCAACAGTCCTGTGTTCTCATTCCTTGGAAGTTTTCGCAACTTCGCGCGCCTGTTCTGGAACCATACTTGCAGCTGCCTGGGCGATAGTCCAGGAATTTCGGCAGCGAGCCTCTCCCGATGCGCAGCATCAGGATTCGGTTGCCTCGCGAACTCTGCTAGCAAGAACCGTGTTTGGGAATGCGTTAGTCTAGTAAATAATTATTAATGAAATCAGAGGTTGTGATTAATAATCTCATGCGAAAAGGTCAAAATGGACGCAACATACCTGAATCGCTTCATTTTTGACCGCAACTCGGCTGTGGGAAAGAGAATGTCCTGGTGAGAGCCAGTCGTGTAATGTTGGGCTAATGGCTGCTGCTGTAAAGGCGGTTGTTGTCTCTCGGGTGGATGCATCAGGAGTGGTGGGCCATTTAGCAGGATGGTCTGGGTCTGGGCCAGAGGAGGTGAGATCGACGATGTCGGGGCCAGAGTCCCCAACATGTCTGGACCAGGAATTCCCGGCTGTTGATTAGCTAGAGGCAGTCCGTACTCGGGAGGCATTAGACTGGCTGCTGAATAGTACGATTGGGCGGCTGTCTGTGACAGGGGATTGGAGGGTGACAGAGACTTCGACCATGCTTCGGGCTGCAGTGAATGTTGGAGTCTAGTCGACGTAATGTCCTGATTCGCTGCTTCATTCGAGCTTCGTATCGGAGGGTAATAGTATTCGTGTTGCCGTAGAACTGATAAAAGCTGTGGTCTATGTGGTTTTTGTTGTTGTTGCTGTTGCTGCTCTAGCTCTTGCCTGTGGATTGGAGCCGGAGATGTGCCGGATGGCGGAGGATAAGGAATCGAAGCTGGCTGCTGTGTAAAGTGAACAGGCGAAATTGATGCCCCGGTCAGCGGCTGCTGCAACGACTGGGACGGCAAGTTCATAGGGAGCTGCCGATGCAATGAGTCCGGGGGAATGAATAGCGTGTACGCAGTTGACATGACGTCGGCCGACGCGTTAAGGCGGGAACTCGAGGGGGCTGATGGCAATCGGGCCGAATCGCGCTCAGCTTGCGGCGGCTGATGGAACGCGAATATCTGGGGGTTGAGCGTAGGTGCGAAGAGAGCCGAGGTGGAGGACAGTGGTGGAGAATCGCCTTGTGGTGGAGAATCGCCTTGTGGTGGAGAATCGGTTTGCCGGGGAGATAACGGGGCCATGCCCGCTTTGAGAGAGGCGAAGCAGCAGGCGGCGAGGTTAGGAAGAGTCTCGAAACGAGGAAGCGAGTATTAGAAGAGTTCGTCAGGCAGTTTCCAGTGCGGGATCTATATCCGGGGCAGCGGGGATGCAGCAGGAGTATTTGCTGGCCACGGGCAGCTCATAAGCGCAACGCGGCCACCGCTGGCAACCCTGCCCCACTGGCACAGCGAGCACAAAGAGCACAAAGAGCACAAAGAGCACAAAGACACAGAGGCACAAGCACAGGCAGGTAGCCTCCAGCGAGCAGCACTCGCGATGTGTGTAGTGACGTTCGCGGGTGGGATCTCTCCAACGCGGTTAGTCCCGGGGGTGGTGGTAGACTCAAGTCCCCGGCCCCAAGCTCTCTCGTTTCAAGGTAAAGTGCGTGGACGACGGTGCTCTTTATTCAATATCTACTCTATTCTACTTCTGCCTGCTACCGTCTGATACTAGCCGTCTACTTTCTTACATTGATGGTGTACGATTACGCACCGCGACTGTCGAAACGCAGTCTCATCGTCACGTGCATAACTGTGCGTTGGCGTGCGCTAGCGTCTCGCTTGAGTTTGCACTTGACGGGCTGTGCTCCTTTTCTGCCGCTTCTGGCGCGTGACGCCGCACTTGACCCAGGGTTGGGGATTTGTTGGTGGGGACCGGATGACGGATGACGCAGGGCCTAAATTGACTTCGGTTAGCGAAGATTTGCTTTTCTAGCCGACATCAAGGTTATCATATCGCCAGCATCATTAACCTTCCCCCACGGACCAGCACCCAATGCTCCCTAACTCGACCGCGTTAACGATGCTCGTTCTTCCACAACGCCTACGCTTATGCTTACGCGCTCATCTTCTTATGTATGGCCATGACACAGCCAATGGCCGTCCTCTTCCCGTCTCTACAGGCTTTTCGAAACGCCATGTGCGTCAATCACCTGTGTCCCTGTCCTCGTGGTCGCTGCCGTAGTCATCCTGCAAAAGTGGGCCACTCGCACGTTCCTATATTCTACAGCCTATCGGCAGTGTCCCGACTAAAATATGATTGCTAAACATAACAGGTAGCTTATCCGCTCATTGCGGCTGTGAAGAGCCTGTGGGCAGCCTGCGGACTGCTTAATGGGCTCGAATCTGAAATCGTTGAAAATCCTACTAATAGGTTCTTCCGTTGCCATCCCCTCCCCGATCAGGGACTGCGCAATGTTAATTTGTCTGCCTTACTCAGGGATCAGTTCGTTCCGAGCAGCGTAAACAATGCCGTATATGTAAGACCAAGGTCTCGCATCATTTGGCAGCAGAATTGTAGTATTGCGGCTCAGTGCGCGCCTGATAATGATCCAATCACATTCTTTTCCCAAGTCAGCACCTCTCCATACATAAGTGCTTAAATGAAGAGGTATTCTCTTACCGCTGCTCATTGTGTACGCTTGAATATCAATTAGCAAGTGCGAACACTGGGATCGCTAGCAACAATAGGATATTGGTGTTGTACAGATAAGCCTTCTGCTACTCACCAGCCGTGACGAAGGATTCAGGGGCTCAATCATAGCAGAGCACCATCGCATGCCGCACAGTGGGCTATTGTATTTAATTCTTTTTTAAATTATTTCGAAATTTGTATACTAGCAGGGCAACGAGAGTCAAAGTTTTAGTTATGGCGTCCGCACTGTCTTTCGTGAAAAGGGTATGCATACGTCTGACAGTTCTTGATGATTAGGACGATGCTCAATTGCAGGACAGGTTTGGTCGTCGTTCCTGGCGACTTCAGGACTGGAACCGATTTTAATTCCACGTGTACAGTAGCATGGCGGCGATCGGTTGGATGAATTGTACTGACCATAGTCACGCGTTAGTTGAAATTGTTGGATGCGGTGCCGGGATACGTTAAAATGGAGTTGACTATAGAGAAGAGTCATACGGTGAGTTCAACATCGAGGAGCAGTATCTCTCTTGCGTGCTAACGGCCAAACGCATGCAGAATCGGTTACAAATCTTACATGGCGGAACTGTTGCTTCTCTTGGTACGCGAAACCTAGTTGTATTTTGGTCCTGCGACTAATGATCATTATAGTCGATCTGGCTGGGTCTTTGGCGGTTTCTTCACGGGGCATGTATAGCACCGGTGTCTCCACTGACCTGAATGTGACATATATCTCGTCGGGCGGCAAAGTCGGTACGTGTCACTCGGACCCCTTGTTAGAGCTTATATCTAACTAATGGTGGGTAGGAGACAAAATCTTTATAGTTAGTTGCTCCTTCAACGTGATGGAATGTATCCTGGCTAACAATTAGTAGGAAAGCAGGTGTCACAAACTCGGCCGCAGTTTGGCGTTCACTAGCGTCGAGTTTTTCAAATGCCATAAATACGAATTGTTTGCGCGGGGAACGCATACTAAATACATTGCTGCTGCAATGAAGGATGCAAGTAACTAGTTCATAATTAAACAGAGTGGAGGTACTAACGTCGTGTAGGAAAATAATAGACTAGATAAGTACAAGGCATAAATACTCGAATCTATTTGTAGCGCATGCAGGAAAAGAGACGATGCCATCACAAACGAGACTTCCATGACGTAGATTTTCGAACTATTCTATATACACTAGGAAGCTTGGACGGCATTTACGGCAACGAGGCAGACATTTGATACGCAGCAATTTGATAAATTGGAGCCGATTAACTGGAATAAATTTCATCAATTGGTAGCAGATTCCCTGTTGGTAACGGGATTAAGCCAAATAATGTATCTTAACCTAGTGATGGCTGTAAAGATCAACAATTCAGACTCGTAACTGACCACCTGATTAAATAAATACCAAATGTAGGACAGTTATGCTGCTGCTTTTGGAGCCGCATGACCACCATCGTGGTCGATGAGGGCACAAGCAGATCTTTTTGCTGCGACAAAGAGAATTCAACCGCAACCAATACAATCTACCTCATCTTGTTGCATTCCACAGGCTCTTTCTAAGCAGGACGGACGAGCGATATTGTCCTTGGCCGTTTGAGACGTCGTAATGGACAATTCGGTCTTGAATCACATCTTCAGCGACCTCCGGTCAAAGTGAGTTTCTGCGACGTTTATGTATTTCGCTGAATTGTGGCCTGGCTAACTGTTAATTGCGACACAGATCTCCTGATGTCCGTAATCGGTCTGCAGAGGATCTTCGCGATCATCTTTTAGTTGTCGTGCGCGAGCTTCCGATAGATCAATTCACCCGATATAATAACGACGTGAACCGTCGTATTTTCGAACTGATACACTCAACTGACACATACGACAAGCTTGGCGGCATCACGGCGATCGACAAATTAATAGATTTTGACGGAACAGAGGAAAATGCGACAAAGATCACCAGGTTTGCAAACTACCTCCGCATAGTAATCCCGTCCAACGATGTCGACGCTATGCGCGTCGCCGCCAAAGCGCTGGGCCGTCTCGCCATCCCTGGCGGCACTCTCACTGTCGACTTTGTCGAGTTTGAGGTGAAACGTGCATTGGAATGGTTACAATCCGATCGTCAGGAATCTCGGCGTCAGGCTGCCATGCTGATTATATCCGAACTCGCGCAGAATTGTCCGACTATTTTGTATGCTTATGTGCCCCAGATCCTCGATCTTATTTGGGTTGCGTTGCGGGATCCGAAAGTTACGGTGCGGAATGATGCTGCGGATGCGTTGCGTGCTTGCCTGAAGATTATTTACCAGAGGGATAATCAGCTGCGACAACAGTGGTACTCGAAGATTTACGAGGAAGCCCAGAAAGGGTTCCGGATAGGCTCTGCGGACGCGATTCATGGAAGCCTGCTAGTGTACCGCGAACTATTTGAGCAAGCGGGAATGTTTATGCAAAAGTACTACGACGATGTTTGCGAGACGGTACTCAAGTACAAAGACCACAGAGACAACCTTGTCAGGAGGACTGTCCTCGTTATGATGCCTAATCTCGCGAGCTATAATCCGAACGACTTCGCTAGCAAGTATATGCATAAATGCATGCTTCATTTACTCGGACAATTGAAAAAAGACCGCGAACGGAATCAAGTGTTCCAATCGATCGGTAAAATTGCCGGCGCTGTCAGAAGTAATATGGGTCCGTACTTAGACGCTATCCTGACCAACGTTAAGGAGGGACTGAGCCAAAAAGGTCGAG
Organism: Lipomyces kockii; assembly: GCA_030568215.1. Taxonomy (NCBI): domain Eukaryota; kingdom Fungi; phylum Ascomycota; class Lipomycetes; order Lipomycetales; family Lipomycetaceae; genus Lipomyces; species Lipomyces kockii. Next base: position 30,127 of record JAJLTN010000433.1, on the reverse strand, counting down.
CTAGGAAAGAACAAGAAAAGTCGATTTTCGAATGTATCAGTATGTTGGCAGCGGCTGTAGGTCAGGCATTGACGAAGAATCTCAACCTCGACATTTTGGACTTGATGTTTGCGTGCGGTCTTAGCGAACACTTGCGAACTACGTTGGTTGATCTCGCGACATATATTCGACCTTTGCTGCCAACCATACAAGAGCGTCTCATCACCATCATTGCATTCTCTCTTAGTGGGCGACCGTTCCGGGTGCCGGGATCGCCAGAGTCGACACTACCAATGCTATCGGACGCTGCTCGTGAATATCGAGAAGCAATACTTTCCAAAGATGGACCGGCTGCAAACAATGACATGAAAGACACCGACCTCATTGCGCTTACAATGCGAATCCTGGGAACGTTTGATTTTTCAGGATATACGTTCAATGAATTTGTGCGCAACTGCGTGATTACCTATCTGGATGACGAGAATCCAGAGGTCAGGAAAGCGACTGCGCTGGCATCGTGTTCACTGTTTTTGAAGGATCCGATTTGTTTCCAGACTAGTGCGCACGCAATTCGGGTAGTTGGTGATGTGTTGGAGAAGTTGTTGGCTGTTGCGATAGCTGATCCTGGTATGTTATAATATTTTGGTGAGAAACTACCAAGGGTCGAAATGCTAACGGCTAGTAGTCGCCGAAATCCGACTTGAAGTTCTCAAATCATTCGACGCCAGATTTGATTCACATCTCTCACAAGCCGACAATGTACGACTTTTGTTTACCGCGCTGAACGACGAAGTATTCGCCGTGCGTCAGGTGTCGATTAGAATCATTGGCCGCCTGACGAATATCAATCCAGCATATGTCATGCCTCCTCTGCGAAAGACATTGATTCAGCTTCTCACGGAGCTCGAGTACTCGACCAATAGCAGATCCAAAGAAGAGAGCGCAAAATTGCTATCAATTCTGGTTCGATCGACAAAAGGATTGATAAAGCCTTACGTCAATCCAATGATTAAAGTCCTATTACCGAAAGCGCGCGATAACAGTACCTCGACGGCAGCTAGTGTAATTACTGCGCTCGGCGAATTATCCCGCGTCGGCGGGGAGGAACTTATTCCTTATATCAAAGATTTGATGCCATTGATTCTAGATGTCTTGCAGGATCAGAGTTCGCCACTGAAGAGAGATGCCGCGCTTCGCACGCTGGGTCAGCTTGCCAATAGCTCCGGATATGTCATCGATCCACTCATTGATTATCCACAGCTTCTCGGCGTGTTAGTGTCTATCTTGAAATCAGAGCAATCATTACATATCCAACGAGAGACAGTCAAACTTATCGGCATTCTTGGTGCATTGGATCCATACAAGCATCAAATTGTCGAGCGAGGAACTGGCGACAAGTCACGTGAGCATAGTGCGACTTCGACTGATGTCTCACTATTGATGGCCGGTATCAATCCATCATCATCGGACGATTATTATGCTACCGTCGTGATCAATATTCTTTTGAACATCCTGAGAGATCCATCGCTCGGTACTCATCATACTGCAGTCATCCAGGCGATCATGTATATTTTCAAGACGCTTGGATTGAAGTGCGTGCCATTCCTGACTCAGATCATCCCAAGCTTTTTGGCCGTCATGCGTACCTGTTCGCACAGTATCCTTGATTTTTACTTCCAGCAACTCGGCATCCTGGTAACGATTGTAAAGCAACACATCCGGAATTTCCTGCCGGACATATTCGTTCTCGTTCGAGATTTTTTCAAGCAGTCATCTAGTCTGCAGATTACGATCCTCACACTTGTCGAATCTGTCTCACGCGCTCTTGAGGGCGATTTCAAGATGTACCTTCAGCAGTTACTCCCTTTAATGCTTCAAATATTTGATCAAGACAAATCCGCTCTCAGAACTCCTACCCAGAAAGTTCTTCATGCTTTTGTTGTCTTCGGATCAAATGTCGAGGAGTATATCCATCTCGTGCTCCCATCTGTTGTTCGCATGTTTGAAAATTCACCACCTGTGCTGGAAATCGCGGCGATGGAAACCGTCGGCCAAATGTGCAAGAACGTTAATCTGGAAGATATGGTTTCTAGAATTATGCACCCGACGCTTCGTGTGCTTGCCTCGACTACTAATGACGATGTGCGCAGGTCTGCGATGGAACTGGTCACCTCGATGATTTATTACCTCCGAGACGATATTGCGGTGTTCATACCTGTGATCAATAAAGTCGTCATGTCGAATAAGATATATCATTCGCAGTATGAACTATTGGTGTCCAAGATGGTTAAGAAGGAGCCGTTCCCGCAGAGGCTTGATACCGAATCTGATAAGAAATACGCGGTCAGCGGTATTGATGAGGTCTCTGAGGCCAAGGCGCCGGTTAAGAAATTACCTGTTAACCAACAGCATCTCAAAGCAGCTTGGGAGGCATCGCAGAAGTCAACTAGAGATGATTGGCAAGAATGGATCAGACGCCTGAGTGTCGAGCTGCTAAAAGAATCACCTTCGCACGCACTACGAGCTTGTGCGTCCTTGGCTGGTGTATACTATCCTCTTGCGAAAGATCTATTCAACGTCAGCTTCGTGTCGTGTTGGACAGAACTTTACGATCAATATCAGGATGAATTGGTACGTGCAATTGAAACCGCGTTGATGTCGCCTAAGATTCCACCTGAGATCCTGCAGACCTTGCTGAATCTCGCGGAGTTTATGGAGCACGATGACAAGGCGCTACCGATGGATATTCGCACTTTGGGACAGTATGCAACTAGATGTCATGCCTACGCAAAGGCTTTGCATTACAAAGAACTCGAATTTATTCAGGAGCCTACGACGCCGACCATTGAGTCTTTAATTAGCATCAACAATCAACTGCAACAAAATGATGCCGCAGTCGGAATTTTGAAGCACGCTCAACAGCATCACGATTTGCAGCTGAAGGAGACATGGTACGAAAAGTTGCAGAGATGGGAAGATGCGTTAGAGGCGTATAATCGGAGAGAAGAAGATGAGCCTAATAGCCTGGATATTACGATGGGTAAGATGCGATGTCTACATGCATTGGGTGAGTGGGATTTGCTGTCTCAGTTGGCGCATGAAAAGTGGATCAATTCAAATAATGAGATCCGGAGGTCGATCGCTCCATTAGCTGCGGCCGCAGCATGGGGTCTGGGGCAGTGGGACCGTATGGCTCAGTACATCAATGTCATGAAGGTAGAATCGCCAGATAGATCGTTCTTCCACGCTATTCTGTCTCTACATCGGAATCATTTTGAAGACGCAGCTGTGCATATTGTAAAGGCGCGTGATCTGCTTATTACCGAGTTGGCTGCACTGGTCGGCGAGAGTTACAACCGTGCGTATGGTGTTGTGGTCCGAGTTCAGATGCTTTCCGAATTGGAAGAAATCATTACTTACAAAATGGCGGCCGATGATCCAGAGCAGCAGCGAGTTATGCGGAAAACGTGGACAAAGAGGCTCAAAGGTTGCCAGCGAAACGTGGATATATGGCAGCGCATGCTTAAGGTTCGCGCTCTCGTTGTCAAGCCTCGTCAGGACATGGAAATGTGGATCAAATTTGCAAACCTCTGTCGAAAATCTGGTCGAATGGGGTTGGCAGAGAAATCTCTCAATTCACTCGTCGATGATCCTGATCCAAACGACTTGGTCAATTCATCACCAACATCATACGCCGGTCGCGCGCCTCCACAGGTGGTGTACGCTCAATTGAAGTATATGTGGGCCACTGGAAACCAGAAAGAAGCCTTGAGTCACTTATGCGATTTCACGGCGAAGATGTCGCAAGATCTCGGATTAAATACGAATGACCTTATGACGGAGCCCCTACCTTCCGAACTCGTCGTGTCTGCCTCACTTACAAATGTACACGCGGTGAATGGCAATGGTGGCGTGAATGGGTCTGGTGCGCTAATCAACGGCAACGGCAATGGAAACGTAAGTGCGGCTACTGCGTCTGCGGTCACCAGGACCCGTATTCAAGACTACACGAAATTACTTGCTCGATGCTTCTTGAAACAGGGCGAATGGCAAATCGCACTTCACGACTCTTGGCGAAGTGAGAATTCGAACTCTATTCTGAGATCATATCTATTGGCGACCTACTTTGACAAAGGATGGTACAAGGCTTGGCATAACTGGGCTCTCGCAAATTTCGAAGTCGTCACGGCCACCGATAAACCTGATAGTAAGGACAGAAATGAGGCGATGTCTAACGAGCTTGTCGAAAAATATGTACTGCCAGCAATTCAGGGCTTCTTTAAGTCTATCTACTTGTCTAGCGGTAATTCCCTACAGGACACCTTAAGGTTGCTCACTCTCTGGTTCCGTTACGGTGGTTTGCCTGATCCGGCCAAGGCAATGAGCGAGGGCTTCACCACCGTTAGTATCGACACGTGGCTTGAAGTCATTCCGCAGTTGATCGCAAGGATTCATCAGCCTAATCCGACTGTGCGCAAATCGCTTCACGCTTTATTGTCAGATCTTGGTCGAGCACATCCTCAGGCACTCGTGTACCCGTTGACGGTGGCGATCAAGTCTGACAGTCATACGCGTCAAATGGCTGCTGCTGCTATCATGGACAAGATGCGTTCTCATAGTGCCACGCTTGTGAAGCAGGCGGAGATTGTCATTCAGGAACTCATACGCGTTGCTGTACTGTGGCACGAACAGTGGCATGAAGGTCTAGAGGATGCATCCAGATTATTCTTTGGTGATCATAACATCGAGAAGATGTTCGCCACTTTAGAGCCTCTGCATAAGATGCTAGAGAGGGTAGGAAATGTTCCGTGTTTCATTGGCTTTGATTAGGCTAACTGTGTTCTAGGGTCCTCAAACCCTGCGCGAAATTTCATTCCATCAGGCGTTCGGTCGTGATCTTCGAGAAGCCTATGAATGGGTATTAAGTTTTAAGCGCACTAATGATATGACACACTTGAATCAGGCCTGGGACGTCTATTACAATGTTTTCCGAAGAATCACTCGTCAGCTGCCTCAACTTCAGACGCTTGACCTCCAGTATGTGTCGCCTAACTTACTAGAATGCCATGATCTTGAGCTGGCAGTCCCGGGAACGTATGCTAGTGGCAAGCCTATCATTCGGATCGTCAGTTTCGAACCGACATTTACGGTTATCTCCTCAAAACAGCGACCACGACGACTCACTATCAAGGGTAGCGATGGCCAAGACTATCAATATGCACTTAAGGGTCATGAGGATATTCGTCAGGATAGTTTGGTCATGCAATTATTCGGGTTGGTTAACACGTTACTTTCTGCTGATTCAGAATGTTTCAAACGTCACTTGAGTATCCAGCAATATCCAGCTATTCCACTGTCTCCAAAGTCTGGGTTGCTTGGCTGGGTGAAGGATAGTGATACGTTCCATGTGCTCATCAGAGAATACCGTGACTCGCGCAAAATTCTGCTCAACATCGAGCATCGGATTATGTTGCAGATGGCGCCAGATTACGATCATCTCACTCTCATCCAGAAGGTGGAGGTGTTTATGTATGCTCTTGATAACACAACTGGTCAGGATCTTTACCGTGTTCTTTGGTTGAAGAGCAGATCGTCCGAAGCGTGGCTTGACCGTCGTACTACCTACACACGCTCACTAGCAGTCATGTCTATGGTCGGATACATACTTGGACTTGGTGATCGTCATCCTTCGAATCTTATGCTCGATCGATACACTGGCAAAGTAGTTCACATCGATTTCGGGGACTGCTTTGAAGCTGCAATCCTTCGCGAGAAGTATCCTGAGAAGGTACCGTTCCGACTTACCCGAATGCTTACGTATGCCATGGAGGTCTCGGGCATAGAAGGTAGTTTCCGTATTACTTGTGAAAACGTCATGCGGGTCCTTCGTGATAACAAGGAATCATTAATGGCTATTTTGGAAGCTTTTGCGCATGATCCTTTGATAAACTGGGGTTTCAATCTACCACAGCCAGAGCGTCCATCACAAGCTCTTGGAGGACCTTATTCAATCGATGGTATTGGTAGAAACGGTGCCGCCAATGTCACCGGGAATGTTTCGGGTTCGATGTCAAATAGAGAGCGCAAAGGAAGCATTATTGCAGTGTCATCTTCCGGACTGGATAGAAGAAGGCCGCAGATTGACGAGGAAGAAGTCGTGAATTGTAAGTTGACAATTATCAATAGTCCGTCTCAAGTATGCATACTGACCAATGGCTGTAGTGGAACTTCAGAACCAGCTGGAGTCGCGTAATGCCCGTGCAACAGTTGTATTGAAACGAATATCGGATAAGCTTACAGGAAACGATTTTAAGCTACCAAAGGAACTTGATGTGCCGCATCAGGTCGACAAGCTCATCCAGCAGGCAACTTCGGTTGAGAATCTGTGCCAGCATTATATTGGATGGTGCTCATTTTGTAAGTTACCTGCACAATGTTTTAGTATGCGTAGGGTAACTAATCGTTCTTAACAGGGTGATTGAATGCGTTAAAGAGGCTCAGTGGTAAGGTTGGATACGCAGGATTGGGTGGCACTAGTCTTGTTTTGTGAATTGCGCGTATGGAGTTGTGCTGTGATTTTAGCTATTGCTTGGATGTTAGAATTGTACTATATTAACTGTCAATGATAGAGTATTGGTTGCATCATATATTACATTTATAACCTAGATACATCCTTTTAATATCCCAAACGCCATTTTCGTCAAATGCTTTTGATACAACATATATCCCATGCTATGCATTAGTGTCTATAATCTTTCATTAGAGCCTCTACTGTATCGGTCCATCTGTGAATCAACGGGTGATTTGCAACCACTGCAGAAAACTCGGCATTTCTGTACTCATTAATACTAACCCATCGTGGTAATATCTCTCCACTGGTCTCATCGACACTCCAATAATGACTACCAAATAATTCCTGTACATCCAATAACTCTGATCTTGCGTGCCTCTCAAGATCCACAACAGTGTTCTCCCACGTCTTTAAACCAGCAGCACGACTTCTGAGACCCTGAAGCATGCCCAGCACGCGGCCGATGTGAAGTCCCAACTCCGCGCCGAACGGGTAGCCACGGTCGAATGCTTTCTGAACTGACTCCGGCTTGCCCTTGGTTATGCCGTCTAGGTAGCCTTGTTGTGAATGATCCCGTTGTAGTCGTTGCAAATCTGGGGACACGAAATCGCCTGAAGAATCCTCTGGCGATGGTGATCGTGAAATCGTAGGTGCGTCTGACGGCGGTGTGGAGTATGGGGTGTCATGTGTGTCGGTTCTGTCGTCAAGTTTATTCTCGATATGGTCACCAAGCGGAGACTCAGACGGTGCCTCGTCAGACTCGGGCGAAGATGCTCTGTCGTGTTGCATCGGTATGGAATCAAAAGCCTGTTGCTATGTGCACTGATCCCTCATCAAGGAGGGGAAAATATCGTCGGGTACGAGTGCGGCGTCGCTTTTCGCCGCCGCCCCAATCTATGTCGGAGACATCCATGGTAAATAGACCCACCCAAGCCACGTTAACGGCTGTCCTGAGCAACAAAAGGAGGCTCGTAGTCCAATTGGTTGTCGGTGAGATATATCCGACTAGTTAAGCCGGTACGTGTACTCACTGTTTAGTTGCCACAATTTTGCGGTCGAAATCTGTGGGAACAACCTTGCAAGTTTAGCCGGATTGGCATGCTAATGAGAACCAGACATCGACCAACTGGATCATACAATGAGTCTCGCGATGGGTGCCTCAGAGCCAGCTCCGCCGTCATCTCCTGAGCAAGTTCCACCAGTTCCGCCAGCGAAACGATCATGGAGAGAAAGCCTATCTCCCGAAAGGAAAAAATTGTTTCGAAATTTCTTGTTTGCAACTACGGCTACCTACTTCTCGGTCATGATCACAAAGAGGGCCGCTCTTTCGAGGAGACGTAAGAGAATTTTTTTGTGACTACGTGGAATGGTGATTTAACAACTAGTTTCAGATGTGCCATCTCTTTTCCACCATAATAACTACGTCCCAAAATTCAACAAATATCAAGACGGAATACAAGCCGTTACTCTCGGAACACTTCTATCCTGCTCTACTTTTGCAATGGGAGTCACAGGCGTCGCACTTGTTTTCAACATAAACAACGCACAAGAATTTCACGCGACGATGCGCAAATATGTACGTGGCCTCGGCTTGCAGACCGAACTGTCGAAACAACTTGAGAAAAATATGGATCCAAAGGCGAAAGAACTTGAAGATGCCATTGAGAACTTTTTGTCGGATTCATTTCCGAACGAGAAGCCTGAAGTGAAAGAGAAAAAGGATGATTAAGCGACTGAGGGAGTTTGGGTATATTTAGGCGATTATTTGTACGAGTAATATCGCGGCAAATTTTCTTTTGTATTATAGAAATTTTGTTCTCCATTCGAGGATTTATTGTAAATAGTGATACAGATTGTACACGCACTACAAAATAATGATATACCGAATGCGACCGTGAACTCCAAGACCATCCCTTACTATACACTTACCACTTCTTGCTACTCCTGGTTCTGGTTTACTCTATCGTCGCAAGCCTTACGCATAGTTGATCAATGCGACCGGGCATCAGCGCTTCTAGCTTCTCATCGCGCACAGTCTCTGTTTCCTCGTCTTCGAACTCATGACCCATATCTGGGTCATCCGCCTGCTTTTGAACAAATTTCGTGACAACTGCGCTCTTAATATCGACCATGTTGCATCGCAAATAAGCAATGCATGCGCCATATTTAGGAAAGTCGAACTCGAGCTTAACCAGCTCGCATGCATCGTCGGCTTCAATGGCAACCACATTCGAGAGACACGATAGATGGGTTCGTTTATTGACATCCAGAATAATCTCTTTTCTCACTGCACGGACAAATGCCTGGTGTGAGAGTGTTAGCAAAATCTAGGGGTAAGAATTAGAACGAAAACAACATACAGCTAGATCCTTGTGCAGGTACTTTTTTGCTAGACTGGCCAGAGGAATATGTAGTGGAACAGTATATTTATAGATGTCATAAGAATTAGTCTTCCCATTTACTGACAATAGTATGTAATGTGGCGCGCCGAATTTTTCTGTAATTATCGTAAACATGCTGCCAGCTCAGCTACGCGAATGTCATGTGCACATACTTAAAGCAAAGCATTCTATCCTGATACCCAGTAAATCGCCTTTTCCATTAGCTGACGGATCTCTAACTTTAAATGCCGTAACACCAGCCAATCGATATAGGTTTTGCAGATGTATGTTCTGCTGTTCATCGTATTTCTCCGATAAATGGGAGAGCAGCAGTTTCCCCCGCTCCCGATCCCGCTCCAGTAACTCATCTGACACGAGACTCTGCGCCGCTCCCAGTCCTGGTCTAGAAAAAACAGGCTTGCTGGATCTAAGATATGCCAACCGTGACGCTAACTGCGCTCGTTTCCGTGATAATAAAGTCACTGGATCGATGAATGCAGCATTTAGTATTTGCCAGCAAAGAGCCACTTATGACGGAAAAGAGTAGACTTACATTCCGACTTAAGCGACGTAATATCAACGCGATAGTTGTCTATAGACGACATGGCGAAGACTGCGATCTATGTTGTTGTCATGGGCAAATCGGGGTGATATTACATTTCAGTGGGAGTGTGGTTACGATGTTTACTCGACTCGGGTTAGGGCAACTGTATAGAGTCCTGTAACCCAAACCCGCATGGACCGGGTGTTTCCGCCGGGAACGTTGCCCTAAAATCCACTTGCGCCCATTTTAGAGTGAGGTTTCCATGGATCGAGTAAAGTAGCTTACGCCGCGCTAAACCCAGTCAAGTTTGAACTGCGAAACGTCATCGTTCCAAATTCCAAGATCAAATTTGTTCCGCATTCTTTTATAATAAGGCACTCGCTATTCTTTGCGATTTCTTAATCCACACATAGTTAGAAAGGCATGAGCTTCGGCTGACTTTGAGGTATTGAAGGCAGTAGCTTACGTGGCAATAGAACTAAGATTGCAACCGTTAATCTCTCCGGCTCCACGAACAACTGTCCACTGAGAAACAAGGAATTCCAGTTACAGTAAAGATGTCGGGATTAGAAAGTAGGTTATTATTTTTATAATAGGTATTCTGGAATTGTGTAGTTAAATCTAGTTTTACAGAATCACTATTCAACTTGAAGGTTAGTAAGTCACTGCAGTACACGAAACCAGCAACGAGGACAGAATACTCACGTTTAACCGCCCACAGTTTACCTCCAAACAGCTCAATCGACAAGCAGCTAAAGCTGCGAAGGATGAGCAGAGCGAAAAGAATAAGATAAAAAGGGTATGCGCTGGGCGGTATTTGCGGAATCTGACTTAGACATACTGACGCGGCGATTATAGGCTATGCAACAAGGCAACCCCGATATAGCCAAAGTATATGCACAGAATGCGATTCGCAAGCAGAGCGAGCGAATGAATTTGTTGCGGCTTGCGTCCAGAATCGACGCTGTTGCTAGTCGAGTACAGACTGCCGTTACCATGAGGACGGTAAGAATAAAATAAATGAGGGGTACCCGTCGTACAGCACTAACATGTTATTTGGAGGTTACTGGAAATATGGCAAATGTTGTGAGGAATATGGACAGAGCTATGGAGAGTATGAACTTAGAAAAGGTAAGGAAATGCGATTAGATGAGATAGCCCTTACAAGCGCTAATGATTGATATATAGATGTCCCTGGTCATGGAGAAATTCGAAAGTCAGTTTGAAGACTTAGATGTGACAACTTCCTACTATGAAGACGCTGGCCAAGTCAGCAACGCGATTGCCGCGCCTCAAGAAGACGTGGACCTCCTTCTCCAGAAAGTTGCCGACGAGGCTGGACTTGAGTTACAGAGAAATCTCGAGGCAAATACACCATCGCGAGCTAGAGTCGGCCCAGTGGCAACTGAGGTCGAAGAGGATTCGCTTGGAGAGAGATTGCGTGCGCTGAGATCGTAGATTATGGACATCACAAATAACGGAAGGTTTGTTGGGTAAGTGCGTTGGGGCATAGCTTGAGACTGTGTTTGTTTCATTTATTGTATGGTTATATGTACAACTGTATTACAGGATAATAGTAGCATTATGGCGTCGAATATCTGCCCGTATAATCTGATTAAACGACTTATATCTATGGATAGCTTGGACCAGCTAAGGACGTTAGGTCCATATACTATAAAATCACACAAGAGAGCGTGTCCACGGCCAGGGCTAAAAACGATCGCCGCTTTCGGACCTATTCGTCAATCAATATGAGAAACTGAAGGCGCGTCGACTAATGTCTAGCAATTGGCCCAATCATCTTTACTGACAACAACCACTTAAGAGGAGAGATTGAATGAGTTTATTAATATTAATTAACCAGATACACATGATCTATACCACTGATGCCATTCTATAACCCAATACCCATAATTTGATTGTGCCCACAAATCCCATTAAATATATACAAACTAATTCGCATACTTCGAGCGCGCTCTCATCAAGTGCCCAGCCCGGAAAAAGAAAAAGGGAAGCGCCACCAACAACGCGGCTATACCCGCCAAGACAGTAGAACCGAACCCAATAGGGAACTTCGAGGGACCGAGCTTAACGAACAGCTGGCGCGCAAAGAGAGGGAATGCGCCCGCCATTGCGGATCGGAAGAGTCCGTTACCGGCGAAAACAGAGGCTAGATACCTCGGGTACGACATGCCGAGGTAGTTGAAGAGGACTTGGAATACAATGTATCCACCAACCAAAAACAGGCCCGACGCTATAATTGGAACGACCCAGTGTACGGTAGACGTTGACGACCAGCCGAAGAAAATTAGAGCCACAGGCAGGATGGGCGCAGCAAAGAAAGCAATCTTGAACAAAATCTCGGGACGATGCCCAGCCATAAGCCATGGAATGATCTTGTGTCCAATCAAATATAAGTAAATTGTGCAGCTGATCACGCAACCGACCATCAAACCGCAGAAAGATAGGCCGCTCTGAATTAAGTTGAAGTGGTGTATGCCGGCGAAAACGATAGGAAATGCCTCAAACCAAGTATACAAGACCGCGTACATAAATCCGGTATAGATGTTGAGCATGAGAACACCCGGCTCCAAGAAAGAGATGATAAATGGACGAATCAAATTCTCCTGAATCATCACACCAGTCGTGACTGAGGCAAACTCCAGCTCGGCCTTTGTCGTTAATTCTTTGTTGCCCGTGGACTTCCGCAGTCTCCTGGCACGACGTGACAGCACGGTCGGCCCAAAGGTTTCCGGCAGGGAAAAAAGCAAAATGATAAATGCTGCACCGGATATCCACATTAAACACCAGAAAGACCATCTCCAGTCCTTGATCTGCGTGAAAACGCCACCAAGGAGGGGCCCCAAAACTGGTCCGCAGACGGCCGCTCCAGCCCAGATAGCAATGCCGTAGGGAACAAATGACGGCGCCATCATATCTCCCATAGATGCGCCACCGTTCGATAGGGCAGGCGAGGAAAAGAAGCCAGCAATAAATCGAAGAGCTATTAGCGATCCGATGTTCTTGGATAACGCGGTTGGAATCTGAAGGATTACAAAGATAAACATAGTAGGAAGATAGACCCAATTGCGACCGATAACAGGCACTTCAGATAAAGGAGCAAAGAGCATTTGACTATTGTCCAAATCATGTTAGACACGCATATCATACTGCGCCCGCCAGAGAAGAAGAATGACTTACCCGATACCGTATCCAAAAACATAAACGCATAGCGGGATGGAAGCGACAGTGACGCTGATATGAAAATCTTCCACCAATTGGTCCACGCCTGGAGTGTAGATAGAAGATCCCATGTAGAGCGCGACAGTGAGCAGACACAGCTGCGTCATGACGAATATCTTGCGATGAAAAGGCCAGTTTTGAGGGTTCTCGGGGTCGTCCGGCCCGTACCAGTCAACCAGAGTAGCGTCTTTACCGGCCTCCGCATCCTCTGGTCGACGTGTTGTACCAGTAGAGGAATCCTCGTCCTTAGATGATAGTTTCTCGTCTTTCTCAGATTCTGGAGTTGAAAGGGTAGGGTCCTGCACTTCGTCGATGGGAAACTTGAATCCAGGTTGCTGATCAGGGAACTGAAATAGTCGTCCACCTGAGGCAAATTGCACCAATTCGCCGAAGAAACTGTTTCGCACAATGTCCATATTAGTAGGCGACTGTTGTGTGATTGAAGTCTTGGGTATCAGGAGGACTGACAGACAGAAGCTTCAGAAGAGAACATCACAGGTTCTATATATATATATATTCCCGGTATCACAGGCCATCAAGGGGTATTAAAGCACGCGAATCAGAATATGGACAAAATAGGGTGGCTCTCACCATTGCTCGTGTATACGCTATGACTCTGATGAGTAATAGACTTGCCTTACCGGAGTAATAAAATTACACAACAGAACCCGCGCTAGTTCAGTTTTTGGTTAGAAGACGGAGGGCTGGCATCTCCATAAGGGTAATCACAATGCTGACATGCAGAACAAGTTAAGCCTACATGGTCAAAGCTTGCAACTAGTCCAACTAAAACTCTATTGTATTCGCAAACCTCGTAAATACGCGAATTGCCGTTGCCCTCGGCAGTCCTGAATCCAGGACTAAATTCCTTAGTCGCCACCGTAGCCCTACTAACAGGTAAACTTTGCCTAGCTGTCCTTCATACCCTAACAGATGCAGCGAAGGGTGGCGACGATACAACTACCAGCGTGGGGTTAATCTTCCGGAATGGTGCGGCTGAATAGAGCATCATAAGCATCGTTGGTCTCGTGGCAATTTTGGTCGCAATACATTCACGATCTTGGAGACTTCTATGCTGACAATCGGTTCATCGTAAATTACACGATCTGGCTATGTTTTACGTAAACGGGTTACGTAAACGGGTTACGTAAACGCACATGGCCGATCAGCGAAATGATCTGGGAACGGAGATCCGGCGATTGATTCCCGGGAGGGTTCGGGCATTCGGTCCCGGATCTCCGTGAGCAGAGAGAAGCACGACTACACGACTCAGCCGCTGCACGTCCTTGGGATCGACCACCCAACTAATTATAATAATTTACGCCCGATAGATATTGATGCTCCGAGTCATTGCTGGATATTATATATCATTTAATGTGGGTACACAATGTCTCATGTGCATTCCCTTAATTCTTACTAAACATCAAAAAACAATATAAATTAATTCCTTCCCATGCGCCATCGTTAATAAACAATGTACAGAATAAGATCAATGACAATAACAGTACACGTAAAACAACAATTTTCGTATGCGCCATATTTGTAATCGTTCCTCAAATGCCAAATATTGTACATATCTGATCCCATCCGCTCAAACTTCATCAGCTCTATTATCAATCCCCGAGGCTTTCGTCAGGCCGTTATTTTCTGTTTGCAGTTCGTAAATTAGCCGATACAACATCATAGGCTCCGTCTCGCCTTCCTGACTGTTGTTTCCGTTCCCAGGTGATCCTGTACAGCTGTACTGGTACGCATTGCGCAGGTGGCTCGTCAGCGCCTTAATCCGTTGCTCCAGTTCTGTGTAGAGAGCGTGAAGCGCGTCATAGCGATCTTGTTCTGACCTTAGCTTGATTGCATACAATTTGTGTATATCTAGTATATTCTGCGAATGGTCGGTCTAATACCGCAGTTAGCAACATTTCTCTTCAAAAAATGTTTGGCAACGCAAAAACTGCTGGAAACTGCATGATCTACGAGCAGCACTCGCCGGCACATACAGCATACACACGCAGGCCCTCCATGATCCGCTGAATTGTATGGTCATATTGCTGCACCATTAAATCCAGATCGTCGTTCTCTCGCCGCAGATAGTTCATTTCCTGCTGAAGTCTTTCATTTTCCGCCACCAATGAGCTGGGATCTTGACCCTGTCCACTGAGTAAACCAGAAGGCGCTGTTGTTGATTAATCCGCGTTAGAGTAAATCGTCGACTGAGTAAGTCGTGGGACCAAATATCATACCATTGGCGTTATCATCAGTCTCAATCTATTAATCCGTCATTAGATCACAATGAAACACACGAGTTTTATGAACATACCTGCTCGCTAGACCGCTGCGCCTTAGCACGCTGTTCCAGTGCAGCCAATGCATTTGTCGTCGAAGTAGCAGACAATGCGGCAGTAGAGGTATTAGCAACTGACTCAGCTAGCCTAAAAAGACGTGCCGTGGCCTCGCGGTTCGCGTTCAGGGTGGTGGAAAGCTCGACGATCATAGACCAGAGCACGTTCATGTTGGGATCCGTCATCTTCATAGATCTGACAGGCGATACAGCCATAAACAAGCACTATGGTATATTTCTTCTCGGTAATCAAATCCGCAATACTAGTCAATCTTTTGTGCCATGCTACTGGAGAAAGAGTATAAAGACCTGTTCCTTGCATGGAAAAAGCCGAATTGCTTACTCTGCTAAGGGGCTCGTGTTCTTTTCGGATGTTCGGACACTCTCGATCAATTTCTGCTTTGAATTCAATGGAGAGCTTCTGTTTAAGCGCATATTTCCAAGGAAGGAAGGATCAATACAGCATTACAGTTTACTAGGGTCCGACGTGATGGTGTCGTATTTCCGGATAAAACCATTCGTCTAGTCGGACATGTTTACTTACACCTATTGACCGGAGCCTCGATTGGCATTATCATTTTCAGGCAGTTGGTCAACGAAATCTTGTTAAGACCCCAAGTATATTGGAGAAACCCATCTCGCCAGCTTTATGTATGCCATAGTAACGTATATTTAAAATATAACAACCAAATCATGGTACGAAAAATGAGTTAACGTAAAGAGTTCGATAAGCCCAAAACGACGGGACAGGCATATGCTACAGCCGTACCTGAATAGTGTTGATAAATGGTGCTGTGAAGCTGGTATACAATGTCATATATAAGAGCTAGGCTCGGCTAGTTAGAGAAAAGTGGAATAAACTGAGATGTTTCAGCACGAACTGTCGGAATGGCGCTGTCAGCAAGAAAAGGTCTGCAGATGCGCCAGTCCGCGTGGATTTAATGGTCAAAACGGAGAAGCAACAACAGAACAATCTTCAGAAGTCCATTGTAATGTGGCCTGACTATTCGATAGCAATACACAAGAATGACAATGCGTGACATAAAACAGAACAAGGATCGATGGAATTACGAGGGCGGAATCAGTGTTAAATTCAACTTCCCAGCTGATATATGCAAGCGTCTACGACCTTCCAGTGCTAGTCTCCTAGACAGGCCGAGCGAAATGAAGGACAATGGAATGTAAGACATGGGCCTTGCACTAACGGCGGAACAACATGGGAAAATTTGTGAAATGACAACAATAGTAAAAGCGTGCGTCTCGTTCAAATACTGATGTAGCGCGGGTCATCCGAAGCCACATGGCAGAGAAATCCCCATGCTAAAATCTCTTTTTGCAGATGCCTTTGCGGGTGCCATCCACAAGGCGACACGTACCGTGCAACAAACTAACTGTCACACGGCTGGAGCCTACAAGCCGGAAGCAACCAAGGTAATCCTTCGCCAATATGGAGTAGTTTGCGCCGCTACACTATTCCGAACAATATCGGAAGTTGCAGCTGTGAGGGAATCGTCCTATGATATGGGTGCCGAGCATATAGATATACCGTACGTATAACATAGTAGAATCTTCGTTGAGCCGCTCTACCAGTGGACGAAAAGCGACAGTCTGCCGTATCACGTGCTAGATTAGGGTGCCTATCATTACGTGTAACACCTGCGTTCGTACTCGTACCGACACTACCTATCATAGGACTTCATTTTGTTATTCCCAATCAATCTCGCTTCATCTTCGGAATTCTACTTTCTTTACATCTGTGCTATTTGCTGTTGATTTCTTGCAGGCAGCTGTGGCCGCAGACGAGTCGTCGCGAAGTGCGCGTTGGGTTGTGGGGCGGGTGCCAATCACAATAAGAGTCTTTAATATTGTTCTCGGCCCACACTCAACATTCAACTAATGCTTGTCCACGACGCCGGCGAGCCTCACTTCGTGAAATGCCTTGTCCGGGTTCTGCTCTGTCATGATATCACTTTCTCTTATTATCGATGCTCTGCTTTCGGCTTGACCCCTCCTTATTTCTACTCCTGATCCACATCATATTCTTCGTTTGTGCCTGCTGGATTACAATACATATACCGCTTGTCCTCGCGACAGCTCCCTCTCCCCTTAGCTCCACAGCACAAGCAGACCTTCAGTATGTCGCAAGCATATCAGCCTCCTGCCGACTACACCGCTATCAACCAGCCTCTGGAGATTATGTACAATGGATCTACCACTACGATCTCGGCCACTTCCGTCGATTCCTGGATGCGTGAGTCTGGTGTTTCCTGCACGGTCTTTGCGGTTCATATTGGGTCTGCTGCTATCACTGCCATCATTCTTGCACTTCTCACCAAGCCCAACAAGCGAAAAACGCCGGTCTTCATTCTCAATGAGATCTGTCTCTTTCTTATCGTCCTCCGTGCCGGGCTGTACATCGATTACATCCTCGGCCCATTCAACACGTTCGGTGCCTTTTTTTCCGGCGATTACTCTCAAGTTCCTTTCCAGGCCTACGTACGATCATCAGTGACCGCGTTCTTGCAGTTGCTTATCACCCTAGGCGTTGAGCTTTCCTTGCTCTTCCAAGTTCGCATTGTCTTCGATACTCATCGCAGCTTACAGCGAATTGTGACCTTGCTCTGCTCTTGTCTGGTCGTAGTTGTTCTGGCATTCTGGCTGGTCGCCATCATCCAGAATATTCGCATGATTATGGAGGTACAAGAGTATGCATTTCTTGCGTGGGCATTGACCACAGCCAAAGCCCTGTATGCTGCCTCTATTTCCATATTCTCTAGTATCTTTTGCTTCAAACTGGTCCTTGCGATTCGTCAGCGACGCGTCCTCGGTCTTACCGAATTTGGTCCTCTGCAGGTCATTGTGATCATGACTACCCAGACTACGATCGTGCCCGCTATAGTCACCATTGTTGAGATTTCGACAAACAGCGGCATCGTTCTCGCGGCCTTGCCGTCGCTACTCGTCGTCATTTCGCTGCCGCTGTCCGCGCTTTGGGCATCTGCCACGAACGATGCGATTGGCGCATCTCGACGCTCAGGAAACGGAAGTAACATCAACAATGTCAATATGTCTGGTGGCACAAACACCACGCAATGCTCAGACCATTACATGTTTAAGAACACTACCACCAGTACGTCTGGGGCAAGTTCGACGAATATCGATCTCGAGAAACAGGAAGAGTATCAGTACAAGGGACCTGCCGTTACTGTTACTCGGACAATAGTAACAGAGTAGTCACGTATTCTAATTAGTTGTTGCAGATCGTGGTTCTGGTAAGTGAGTCTGGGATATGTGATAATATTGTGTAATTGTTGCTATACCCGTCGTGGTCCATATTTATTCTTGGTATTTGTGAGTCAGGAACTCATTGTATTTGCGTGAGTGGCTTTGGAATTTTGTACGTGTAGTTTGTTGGTTACATGCAAGTAATATACAGTCATATGCAATATTACATTCTAAACTAATTGCTGCATATCCCAACTCCCACTGACCTACATACCATACAGGCTTAACTTCGAGGGTGCTTGTGATCCCTATCTCGATCACGATCGCGTTCACGGCTGCCACCCTCCTCTTTCTCCTTTACTCGTACTAACTGCTTCTCAAACGCCAGTTTCCTATTATCCTCCGAATCGAGTGCAAGGAACTCCGGAGTGTCTTTAATCCGCTCTTTAATTTCTTCCCATGCGGATTGTCCTGTCATTGGCGGCTCCAGATGTCTCATGACTGATCGCAAGGCGTCAATCCGTCGACGCATACGGCGTTCTTCTTGGTGCCTGTCTTCTTCAAGCTTCCGCAGTACTCGAGATCGTTGCTAATTTTTCTTTAATAGATTATATATAAATCATGATAGAAGAGTACATACCTTCTCAAACAATGAAACGTGCACAGACTGTTCAATCTCAGCAGCACGTGCATCCGTAACCAAGACATCTTCAAACTCTTCGAATGTCGTCTTATCTGTAACTTGAAAGTGTCTGTCTGCCAATACGTCCAACAAGATATCTCGTTTGATCCTCAAATCTTTATTAATCTTCTCTACCGTATCCCAGAACAAGTCCAGAGGTCCGGAGCCCTCTTGGCCAACAGTACTGTCGAACCTATTATCACCCTTAATCAGTGGGTAGATATCCATCCATCTTGTCTCGGCAGTGATTTTCCCGTCATGAAGCAGTTCTTCCAACAACTTGATAAATTCCTCCCGATTTTTCCGCGCCTTACTACGCTGTTGTCGCTTAGCTTCTTTCCGCTCGTCAAGAAACCGCGTTTCAACGTCTTTCAGGCACTCCTCATATACACTTAATATATCCAGCATGTTTAATCCCTTCACGATTTTCTGCTCAGACCGCAAGTAAGTGTCATGTTTCATGCGCTCTCTTACATCGTGCCATTTAGTGAATATATCAATTGCACTGTCGACTTGCTGTTCAAAGTATTCGCGCATGAGTTCGAGACCATCATCGCGTAATTTGGCTTGTGCCTCCCGTTCTGAAGCACGAAGCTTAGTAACGTAGTCCAGGAACATCGCATGCGCATGTTCTGAGTCAAGTGACTGATATTCACTGCGTTCCACTAGAATTGGCTGGATCGTTCTACACAAAGATTTGTTAATTCATATCAGAGCCAGTGTCGAATTAACTCACTTCCATCTCGAGTACGGTTTGATAGCCTCCAAACCCTCCAAAACTTTCATGAAATCATTTTGGCGCCGAGTGAGCGTCTCCTTAGCGATCTCGCCAGCCTCCTTGCGAGAGGTTTCGACGAACCTGTCAAACGCGGCTTTGCGGGACTGTGCATCAGGTATTGCGGTATAGCGATCGTCCGTAATTATTTCCCTTAGCGCTCGCGACCACGGCCACGAGTAATCAATGCCATGGGACTTCAACATCGCAATAAATGATTCGTCCGGATTACTATAGAACCTTGGCCCTCCATTATGGTAAGAGTTACCTTGTTGCCCAAGCATTCTGTGATTCTGAACCTCAGCTTGTCGACGTTCTTCTTCCTCGACGGCCGCCGCTGCCGCTGCAGCGGCAGCTTCCTCTTCTTCTTCAGCTTCTTCTAGTGCTGTCTTGTAAGCAGCAGGCATTTGCCAGACACTCTCTGACGTATCCTTATTGTTCCAATATTTTCTGCCATCTGGAGTCTCGTACTCTTTCCACGGGATCTTAGCCAGAGCGCGCTTGATTATCGTTAGTATATCTTCCTCGCAAACAACACAACAACCCTAAAATCCAAAACAAATTAAATCACCTCTCTCGGAGTTAACAGCGCGTCTGGTTTAGTCCAGCTAGATTCTCGCGTCTGAATATTGTAATAATATACGCGGCCGTCGGCCGCCGTGTGTTCCTGCCACAGAGATGTGGTGGCTGACATTGTATCCGTGTAATCCCCTGATCCGATTAAAATAAGAAAATGTTACTTGTACAGTTCTGCGAATGTAATGATACTTTCAATTGGGCTCCAACAAGCCGTTGTTTGGATAAATCTCTGATTTTTGATCCGGTTACCTTGGGACTGGAAGTAAAAGTTCAGAATCACAAATCACATAGTCACGAACTGGGTGGGTCACAGTCGCCGTCAGCGTTCGTTTGCTCGGACTCCCTTTCACTTCATCATTCAAAAGTATATCGTTTTTATAGCCACATACGATCAATTACGATCTTCTCGCCTACTGTATAATTTTGAACGTCAGGATCCAGTAGTTAATCAGTTTGAAATTACAGCAATATACACTCAAAGATGTCTGAATCAGCGCCACAAGAGAAGACTGACGCACCGTCGTCTACAGCAATTGCCCCGACAAAAGAGGAGAAGCCTGCTGCTGTTACTTTGGAGGAAGATGATGAATTTGAGGATTTTCCAGCTGAAGGTTTGTCTATTAATGCTTGTGGAGCGGATACGTCTAGAGATATGGACCGTGATGTCTGAAATTCATGTTGCGTCGATCCTTAGCTAACTCATGTATGTGATACAGATTGGGCGGATACCGAGGCCGATATTGCTATTCCGGGTGGCAAGGAACATTTGTGGGAGGAAAACTGGGACGATGATGATGCTGATGACGATTTCTCGAACCAGCTGAGGTATTTGCTCGTTGCCGTCCTGGCTAGCAATAGTTGCTAATTTATTATAGGGAAGAGCTACAAAAAAGCAATGCGAGCAAGTAAAGTAAATGTGCTGCCGAACGATAATATAGCAATAGTATGAGATACCGGTCAATGCAGCTTGTGGATAAGGATCAGGGGTATCAGACACGCGAACAGTTACAAAAGGGAGCCAGCTTCATGTTGAGAGTTCCGCAAGTGCAAGGAGTATTAAATTAGGTGGTGTCTGAAAACTTAGTATAGTCGTCTTATGATGCAGCTAGTTATTGGCGTTCATTATGTAAATAGTTTGGTTTCCGCTTAAGTCTATGTATTATTCCAAATGAATCGATTCAAGAATGTTTGCTAAAGATTGCCCTGGGTCTGAACATAGTGGCCATCCATAGTGTCATTTTGTGGACGGCGCGGTGGCTCAGTGCGAGTGTGCCTTCTGACTAGTAATGTTCTGTCGTGCCAGCTGGAAATCCCCAGAAGTGAAGTCACGATAGTATAGAGATATATATTGGTTTAAGAGTTCGTAGATGACTGCGTGAGCGAATGTAGATGCGTATCAATAATTTTTATTCACGACAATCAGTTGAGTAATGAAAGATGATAAAACAGGTTCTATCCCAAGTTGTAGATGACATGGAGTTTCATTTAGCTATCTCTTGTTCGAAATTATCTTATATTAGCACGGTAACATGTCAGTCGGACACGCCAAGGTCAATACATTTCAGATATTCGGATAACGAACCGTGTCTGCGCCTGCGTTCCCTAGTGATCCGCAACAATGTAACAGTTGCTTTCGAACATCTGCGACATTGATTGACGAATTTTCTATTGATGACTGAAATAATATGGCTCTGGAAGAATAAATATGAGAAACGCTTTTGATGCTAGCTGTAGTCGTGTTCTGAAATGCTCTGTTGACTCTCTGGATGCCAGAAAATGTGACAGAATGAATTGCTTACAGAGGAGTGATAACACTAATACCAAGTAGGAATAGATAGATGTGGAGATGAACGATTTTGCGCATGAAAATAATGAATCATCGATCATCAACACCAAACGAAATTTTTGTTCCCAGAACGCAGTTGTTCGGTTGGTGATGTCCCCAAATGGTCAGCCACTACAGATCATCTAGTAAGCTGGTTCGCGCATGACGTCGATGGAAGGATATTTTTCGAGTTCTGACAGCCGTGCCCCGAGAAGCCGGACCTGTGCGTCAGAGTGCTTGGAAAATATGCGGCTGCATGGGAGTAATGATACTAATTTATTTGGTGTCGACACCAAACAATAAAATGGTATAGATACCGTGCCTGACCCTGACATAATTACGCGTCGTGCCGATCGTCGCCATCTGGAGTAGAACAATGCGTCATCGAAAACTGGCAAGTCACGCCGGCTGTCTCGACGAGATGGCAGGCTCGGGCGTGAGTGTCAAAACCTGTTCAGTATTTTGAATTTTCGCGAATTTTCTCTGGCGATGCAATAACGACGGCGCAGTGGACAGTGATGTCAACTTTGCCACGCGAACCGAACGAGTCCCCGCATGCTCAATCGCTCAAGAACGAGAGCCGTTTGAGCTTGGCTACCTGGTGATCGCTGATCCTATGGCGGTCTGTACTTCTAGCTGTTCTGTGCCCTATCTGACTGGTTACTTTTATGTGACTGACGTCGCAATCTCATACTACTCCACGTAGCCACCGGAAAATTCTTATATAAATCGTCGTCTTTGCGATGCCGGCGTCATAGCTCATTTGTATTTGCTCTGGCTATCATGGCGGAATTTACACCCCCAGTCTCTTCATCGACCTCCTCGTCCGCAGAGGAGTTACAGCATCAGAACAACCGCTGGCCTGCTCAACTCAATGGCAAGATAGCTATCCCACGACGGCGCCCATACAGTGAATCGATAGCATCGATACTCGCACCTTCCCAGAAAAGCGTAACGGGAGTAAAGAGCACGCGCATATCGCACGCGTGCGAGGCCTGTCGGCTACGAAAGACGAAGGTATATCCGCGTTTTGCCCCTTCGATACTTTGCCATAATATTAACGTATTTGTAATTACAGTGCAGTGGTGAGCGGTAAGTGTTTGTTTTTTTCGCTGGCGACGCCATAGGCTCATCTGCTTCCAGACCAGTGTGCTCTCACTGCAGAGCTTTTAGGATAGACTGCTATTATGCGCATAATAAGCGAGACAGAACAAGAGAGTATGTGACGAAAACTGCCCATGATTAAGTCTACTTGCTAATTATTGATAGGGAATTGGAAAATCTTCGTGATAAAGTGCAGAAATACGAAGCAACGTTCAGGAAAATTGGCCCCTCGCTAGACCAATCCGTTAAAGACCTGGTATCACAAGTTTTTTCGCTTGTAAGTAATTGACTAGTCCGCAAGATCGAACGGAAACTAACGACATATATCAGCAATCTCCACCGGAGACAACGGAGACGACACCCGGGGACGTCGACTGGCGCGATGGCTTACCGCCAACAGGCGACGATGAGACGGAGACCTTTGGCGAGGATCTTGTGTCAGCCGAAGCTGGCTCGACCGGATCAGTAGATCATTTAAATGAGGACATCAATTCCATTGGAATCTCAAGTCCAGAAGGTTACGTGGGAAAATCGTCAGATATCGACTGGATCAAGAAGATTTTTGAGGTTGCCAACGATGCGGAAAATGACGGTATGGACGGTGTCGAGAAGGGATTCTTAAACCCACGAATATCTGAAATTGAAACTGTGTCTTACAACTTGGACGACTTGGATCTTACTGTGGAGTCGGTCGATCTCAGTTCCATGCCTCCGAAAGACATTGCCGATAAGCTTATAGATTGCTATTTCGAGACTGTTCATCCCTCGTTTCCGTTTCTACTCGAGCCTCTATTCCGGTATCAGTACGACATTTTTTGTGCAGGATATCTCAACGACGTCAATACTCAGTGGTTAGCATTGCTAAACCTGGTCTTTGCAATATCGTCAGTCTATGCGCATAAGATTAAAGCTGAGTTTGAGGGACACGATCTGGATCATTTGCAATACTATATTCGCTCAAAGCTCCTGAAGCCGGAAGTCACAGCTCCAGGCGACGTCCAGCATGTCCAATACATTGCTCTTTTAAGTTTTTATCTCTTCGCCTCTAGCCATGTCAATCGAAGCTACTCAATGCTAGGTCTCGCCATTCGCCACGGACAGGGAATTGGTCTGCATCTGCTAGTGAATGGAGCCGGAATGACAGACGTTCAGAAAGAAGTACGCGTGCGTCTTTGGAACGCGATGTACGTCCTCGAGCGCATGGTCAGCTCCATGACGGGCCGGCCATCAATGATTTCCGACAAGCTTATTTCCGCACCACTGCCTTCAACAAATGCGGAAACGGATAATTGGGAATTCATACCACAGATCATGCAACGTCCGCTCACCAAGACGACCATACTTTCAGGCCAGTATTTCGTGTATGAGACTCAGTTATCGAAGATTTTGGGGCAAGTTATGGATCGGCTGTATGCGCCTGGGGTGACGAATGTCAGCTGGAGCGCGGTACAGCAGATCGTTGAAGAGTTGAACCAAACGCTGGATAATTGGAAGGACAGCCTCAGCGACGTCTTCTCGATTGATTTTCAGAACATTGATGTTGCCGGCGCGGGAGATGACCTGACTCTTCTGAGGATGGTGAGTATTTTTTCTTACTTCTGCGATTCGAACCATACTAATTGCTAATTTGAATAGCGCACAATCTTGGCAATTCAGTACTATGACGTCACGCGGATGGTAAACCGTCCATGTCTTTGTCACGGTGAGATTCCAAATGAATCCTCGCGATCTAAAGAGTTCTCGCGGAATTGTGCTGTCCGGTGCATACAGGCAGGCCACCGCTCGTTGTCTCTATTTCCTGACATGATTCCGTCTCCGACGTTGCCCCAGCTTACGCGAGACTTGATCACGGTGCTCCCATGGTGGTGTGTCGCACATTACATGATGAGTTCGATGTCAGCTATCGTGCTGGGTCATGTCATGGATTACAAACCAGATTGGCCGAATGAAGCCGACATGAGAAGCGATCTGGATAAATGTCTCGCGTGGTTTCAGTCGTTTGAAGAAGATAGTTTGACTTCCAAGAGATGCGCCGACATTATCCGCGAATTCAAGGATCGCGTATTGCATAAAGTGTCGCCGTCGTTGTCGCCGACACCTCTGCTTCAACCGAATGGTTTGGATCAGTCGAGACAGTCTCACATACAACAGCAGGGGAAAGAGACTCGATCGCAACAATCATCCACACCCTTGCTTCCAATATCACATCCTCAGCAGCCTGTAACATCCTCAAGCACGTACTACTACACCGGCACTGCAGGCCAGTCACCATTTAGTATGCAGTCGTATTCGGCGTACTACATGCAAGACGTCGAATCCTCCTCATCATCGAACATAATGACAACCGCATCCGCACCCATGGATACACCAGCCCAGCACGCAACAGATCGCATGTTAGGAAGCAAGGCACCCCATGCCCCACAAACGGCCCATTCCATGACCCACCAGATGGCTCCTCAGCCGCTTCAAGAGCCGTCACCCACTTCTCCGTATTACCCCGCAATCTCAGCACAGCAAGACATGCAGGCGTTCGAACCCCATACCCTGCAAAGTATCGAGCATTCCTTTAATCCCCCCAGCGGTGCGATTCACCAGCAAAATACTTCGCAGTCGGATCATTTGGCTTCAGCCTATGCGTCGCAACATGCTGCAGAGTATATCATTGGTCATTTCCCGCCACAAAACGAACAGCAGGACGGCGAGTAACAGCAATGGAATCAGCAGCGGCCACAGTAATCCGGAATCGGATACTACTGCTGGAGAAGTATTCCGACAGAAGGTTATATATTTGATGAGCGGTTAGTCGATTGGCGAACTGAGGGTGCTGATTTTCGAGCGGTGTTGTATGTATATAAGTTACCATGCCTTCTTTGTACTTTGGGTGTAGAATATCTCACAATGTAAAGTGTATTATAATAATAGAATTTTTCCGGATTCTTGTTTAGTCTTCTCTGTGAATAGTTGACCCATCCCTACCTTAGCGTGTTGGAATTGGAAAATGCATTCGAAGTGTGAGATCCTCAAAATGTGATCACAGGCTCACGAGTCAATGTAGTTCACACAACGCTTAACGCGTCATCGATAGATCACTGCAACCTACCGCTACGAGTTGGTATCACAGCAATCTTTTCACTACTTTCTGTATTGCGTGCAAAATATAATCAGCATGTCTCAAGTTGGTCGAGCGGCCCCCGGAGCCGCCGCTCAAAACGACCTCTACCTGCCCATTACGCAATTACATAAGTCCCCATTCTCATTTGTCACGATCACGCGGAAAGAAAGCTAACGATCGATGCACTATCTAGATTAAGGGCAGAACTGGAAGAGCTGGAAACTAATCATGACATTATTCGCCAGCAATCAAGCGAAGTAGTAGTTCCGAGTGGTGTGCAAGTGCGCGAGTTTACGACCGACCTCGAACGTGGGATGAAGATAGATGAGCAGAGGAAACGAAGCGTTTGAATAACTCTGCTCTATGCGTTTATTTGTTTGCAGACCGATAGTCATTAATTCCACTGTATTACGCCAGGAAATTAGGTATTTGAATCATTACATGGCGTTGTAACCTAAATGTCGTTCAAGACCCGGTGACACAGAGCTCTCATTTACTTTGGCATCTCCAGAACCAGGCGTCGCTCAACTTCAGTCTCTTTACCAACTTCCTCTTCGCCCTCAAATTTGAGCCGACAGGTACCATCACGTTTCGTGCCCATAACTTCAGCTTTGTAGAACGTCGTTGTCTCGGGATACCGGGCAAGCACGCGAGTACCTATTGGATACACAGGCAGATCGGTCGACAATTCCGGAATAAATATAATATCCTTTGGTCCAGCCTTGTACGATTGACCAGGATTATTGTTTTCGTCAGGTTCGGGATCTTGGACCTCAAATCTTACGTCGGTGGTTAGAATGACAATAAATGAAAACTCCAACAGACTCTGCATACCTAATTTTATTTCCTTCACCCATGATTTTGGTGATTTCGCACTGAATCCACTCAACTTCAGCACCTTTCTGCTTCTTCAGCCGGAATGCCACCTGGGATCCTATTGATGGTACATCCATTGGTGCGGCAGACCCGCTATTGCGTCTAGCGTTAGTGACGGATTCTGACTTCAACTAAAGAAATGTCCAGCCTACCTTCGTGCTTTCTTAAAGTTCTTCGACGTTTCTACAAACGGAGTTTCGTCCGCTTTCCGTTTCTTGCGCTTGTTATCTGTGATTAGAGTTTCCGTAGCCTGCCGTAATGCCGTAAGAATTGACACATCTTCACTTGCTTGGTCTATAATTCTAACTCCGATTAACAGCAGTCGCTAGATGCAATTGATTGCTAACTTACTTTTTCTCAGACTGCGCATAGTCAAGTTGTTTCTGGGATAATTCCTGCAATTGATCCAGCTTGGCCAGAAGTACTCGCGGATCTGCCGTCTTAAATTAATTCAACAATTCGCTACTGCATGCCGACATCGTTGTATCACCTTCATGGTCCTCAATCTTAATCCCTATCCCCTCTCCCTCCTCACTGCCATCATCGACAGTATCTTCGCCATCGTGTTCAAGCCCACTCCCCCTCCGTCTGCCCCCGTCTAACTTTGAGATCGCGATCTTCGCATTCTCGTTCAACGCCGCAAATTCGGGCAATTTCCGCAGCTCAGTGCATATTTTGTTCCACACTTCTGGTTCACCAGAAGAATCTATGCCCCCGGTCTGGCTGGACGGGAACTGCGATGACGCCGGTCTGCTGCGTATCCTGGTCGACATTATGGAGCCACTTCAATATCAGGTGCTAAAATCCAAGGAGGAGGCCAACCTGGCCTGAATTAGTTTTATGTTTTTCCCGCAAGCCACAATGGTGAACTAATATCAGCTGCCAATTATTGTTGATAAAATGGTCTGCGCGCTGGAAACGTCACTCGATGATGGGGCACCCTAACCCTTAAGATTTGGCGTTTCCGCGGCAGGTGCTACATACAGGAAAACAAAGAACTAAATTATTTAAGAACAGATTCCCGAACTACCGCATGTATATTGTCTTCAAAGGCAGCCAATACCAAATAGGGTCCCAATTGGATATTACAAGCTAACTGGATAAGCCAGCTAATAGCACCACGAATAACCAGTTACATGCTAATAATCTCTCGACTTCTAACAGCGTACAACTTTGCCTGCCCAAAATAAGCTTTAAACGGATGCTAAATCCATCGTCCATACCTTTGAAAGTGCGATTTGTGCTGATAGAGTGTAAAGTCTGATGCTGATGCTGCTTCTGTAGCAGAAAACGGCCAATAACATGCAGACCAACTAGCATTTCAAAATGCAAGCGGCGAATAAATTTGTTTCTTGAAACCTTCAACTCGGTCGAACTTGAAGGCATATCGATCGACCAAGTTGTCGATATTGTGGAGTAGACTGAATTTGTACTGAATAAGTTTTAGCTAATGCAGAGAAACCCTGATCCTAAGTCACCTATCCTAAGTACTCGAGTATTTTATCAAGGACAGGCTAGGCGATTAGGAACCACATGTCTAACACATGTCCTCCGATTTGAATTATTGTGGGGCTATTACCAGTTTCACGTATTGAGGAAACTTGATTTGTCTTATATAGGAATTATCTTACATTGTGTATCGCCATGGTAAGTAGAACATTTCAGTACGTCAAGCTTCAACATCCTTTGTTGCTGATTGTCATGTGTTTCTAGCCTCGAGCAAGTTCAATACCATGCACTATTAAAATCAAGAATAGAACACAGACTGTCATGTTATTATTGCCAGAAAACAATACATTCTTAGATCTCAAGATACAGCTATTAAAAGCCGTTAAGGATACGTGGGTCAAAGAGTCATCTGCAGCTGGCACCCACGAAGATATAAGCATCCCGAAACCGTCGTTCGATACGATTCACGACACGGCTGATTCAGAGAAAAATAGAGTCGAGGATGACGAAGATGCAATAGTGCTGCCTGGCCTGGACGAAATCCAAGTTGCGTCGCCACTGGACAAGGCAGATTTATCCAAAGGATGGAAAGAGATCAGTGATGACAATGCAAGCAGTATCATTGGTTCGCTTGGAATCAGTGATGGAAGTGTTCTAGCGTACAGATTAAGCGACAAGGAAAGTGAATTTAGTGTACAGTGCCCTTCACTTGATGACGAAAATGCCCCTTAATTGACCAGCAATGTCCATGCGTTAAGCGTTGTTTACGGAACTTGCAAACAGATGTTTTTTTTTCAGTCTGGGGTTGCATATTTTTTTGTATATTATCAATTAGTCATACGGTCATGATGACAGTGATCGGCCTTCGCGAAACGTGAGGTTAATTAAGGTATTTGTATGCATTTGCTCCATCAACTGCTGCACGCTTTTATTATTAAGCTATAACAGGACGGACAAATATAGTATCGGCATATATACGACATGAACTAGTGCAGAGTTAAAGTTGGAATAACACTGATCTCCTCTTGCGTTGTTAGACTGCTAGCAGCCGCCCACCCCGGATTTCACTGATCTCCGTCAGATTTAAATACTTCTAGGCTTTACAGAGAACTAACTTGGTCATCCATATGCAATCGCCAACCTGATTTTGCGTGTTGGCCATATGTATGTATGACAGAGCCTATTCATATATCTGGCATAAAAGAAGAGAAAGGACGAAAAAGATAAAAACATACAATGACAACCCTGGGATTCGAACCCAGGCCTTAGACCAACTCGGCCAGATTGCCTCTTGAATGCATAACTACACCTTCAGTTCAGGGTCCTTGCCCAAAAAAAAAAAAAAAAAAAGGACTGGCGCCAGATAGGCAGTCCACACAACGGGGACTGTCAAGACGGCATGGCGGGGGGTCGGTCGGCGGCCGGCAAGCTGCCAGAAGGTTAT